>VWZW01000089.1:130250-192750 GCA_013397115.1 Edolisoma coerulescens | reverse complement strand
TGAATTCTCCATGGATATCTGAGAAGCCTATGGCAGAATTTTCAATGGAGTAATTCTTTGGTTGAAGGTACCAGGATGACAGGTATCCTCAGACAATGATTATTGCTTTAAATGAATCTAGATCAGACCTGTCAGTGAACTTTAGGAAATACAGTAAGCTCCCTTTATTTCACCGAGTGATAATTATTTAGGAAAGGACATAGCTATCACAAGATGGAAGAAATACTTACCAGTTTGACTCCCTGTTGCAGTCATTTGGATCTAAATTGCGTTATATGGGGATTTTTGACAGGGAAGAGAAGAAGGTAAGAGAGGAGCCAGTGTGATTTATACAAAATAAAACAGGTTCACCCATTTCCTAGTTACGGTCATTAACAGTGGTATAATTGTGCATAATCATTGGTCCCATTCCTAGTGTACATTGCTAGAGGCTAACTAAACTTTGCATCTGCATGGAAATTTAGATGCAAATATGAATTGTGTTCACTGGTATGACTAGTGCAAAGTAAACAAAGGCTATTTCTATATTTAAGGTTGAGAAACCTATTTTGTGAACAGCATGCTATCAGCAAAGACTTCACAGTTATTAAGTAACTGCAGAAGGACATGGTCAGGTCAATGATGGGTAAGGAAAAAGCCATATATAAAGAGCACAGCAGTGTTGGGATATTGATAGGCACTTGTGGTTGTCCCCATCTGGGAAAACTGCAATAATTCTCTCTCTGTATTATGATTTCTGTGTTTTAAAACAAAACAGAAAGGGTAGTGGAGGGAAGGAAAAGAGATCTGAATGCCAAGCACTAATTTGAGGATGAAGAATACAGAAAGTTAGAGCAAAGTGGATGGTTTAATTTCTCATCATTATTCTACTGAAGAATTAAATTTGCAAGGTCATGTTGCGGCTTATTCAGTCAGAGGCATGTCAGTGAAGGTAACTGGATTCAGATGAGTTCCCATCCAAGAGATATTTAAACTGAGTTCCCTAAAAATATGTACAAAACCGCGTTGTCTAGACTCACGTTGCATTTTAAATCAAACCTTGAAGTCCAGGAGCTAAAGGACCTTATTTTAGGCCCTTAACAAAATATCTGACCTGAGCTCTGAGATCCACCTTCCCAGATTTACTCGATGAGATAACACTGTATTTCATTTGCTATGGCTTCCATGTACTTTATTCCTTTGTTCCTTATTTAAATCCTCCACCAAGACTTGTAACAGCAGAAGTTTGCTGTATAAAATCCCCACTGCTCACACATAGTCATGGTAGAACAAACAGGGAAAGTACTGGTTACCTGTAACCAGGCCTATGCATCTACTGAACATATTGGAAGAGAACTTTTTAAAAGTCCTTTATTCAAAACATTGTTGTATTTCAGGTATGTTTGCCATCAACTGTGGGAAGGAATATTCAGAACAAGGACGAAACAAATGAAGGAGAGTGGAATTACCATAGAAAAGTTCTTCTAGGAAAATTTCTGAAAAATCTGTACTGTAAATTTTTTCAGGTGCTAATAACTTTTCCCTATTACCCTTCACATTTTTATTTTATTAGTTTTCTTGACCCCTTCACTGCATGGCAGAGAAAGCTATCATTTTAGATCTTTTGAACTGCTTTAGAAATGTCTGTCAGATGGTTTTGATTGAATTTGTTGTTAACAGCTCACAGCCTTAGCTTTAGGAATCCAACTGTGATATGTAAAAGTGGTATCTCAGGATTTTTCTTTTAGGCAAATGCCCAGTTTGCAAAGTCCTAAATGATTCAGTTCTTCTTTTTTCCCACCCCCCAAACCTATCTAGAACTGCTGGTATAATTGCAGCCTGGACACGAGCAAGGTGTACACGACACCCAGATTTTTATCTCCTTTCAAACCCAAATTCATATTAGCCTCTGAATGTGAAGCAGAATCCATGTAACATTGAAATGTTAGGTAGGAGGGGAAATATCCAATTCTAGACTGAAATATCATTACTCTGTAACAGCTCCTAATATGCCCTTGTATGGTTGAAACAATGTACAACTTTAGCACAGATCATGGAAAACAATACACAAATACACATGGCAGGGAAAATGTGATTACTTCTGTAAGGGGACAGAAAGGATCCCAGCTTTTCTTACCTAAAAAACCTGTGATTGAGTAATACAAGTGTTCATAACCTTCAGTATTGATTGTTGGGAAGGCATCTGGGAAAGAACAGCGGTCTTGAGCCCAAACTTTCCCATCCCATAAGTTTCAAGATCTCAATTTCTTTTTTAGAATAGATAAATTCTGCTCTCTCCCCTNCAACATATAGAAATAGTTTTCTCCTTCTGGAAAGGGCTGTTTGATCAAACAAATAATTTGAAATATTTACAGAAAACACATTGGTTGATGCATTCAGCTGTTCATATCTCATGCTGGGTTGTGAAAACATGATACAAGAGTTCCTCTCCTTTTCATCTAAACCCACTTGTTAAGTCCCATGTGCCTTAATTTCGAGGCTCCTTTGTGGCTCATCTGGTCCATGTGTGCCCCATATTTCATCTACTGCATGCATGCACCCTGATCTCTTTAGGGCAGGGCCTCAGTCCTTTGCCATAGGGCTCCTTTTGTACATTGTAACACATGTGAAAGACACATTGCTAATAAAAAATGTAAGAAGCATACCGGACAAAATTAAGACCCTGTGAAAGCCATAAACCATTTGAGTAGCTTATTATAGACCAGTTCACTACCCAAAATGCCATTTTAATACAAAAGCTTAAATGCCATCCTGGTACACTTTTTATCAATTGGATCCTTTTATTCTAAAAATACCTCTTTTAGAAAATCAAGAGAAAACAGTTGGGGAAACTCAGTTCTGTTTTGGCATGTAAGTTGAATTCTGAGCATTGTGGAAATATTTATCACCCTAAAAGAGGAGCAAAAAGTCTTTTTGTCTATGAGGAAAGGCTGCCTGACAGCAGTATCCCAGCTTGTAAAGGGTTTTGCCTTGTCAAGGTCAAACAAACATTTAGCAAATAGCTTTGAAAAATAAGCAGTTGTGAAGGACGCAAGAAACAGAACAATTGCACTTCTTTAGACACCATGTGTGTTGTGAAATTTAGCTTGCAAATGGTGAGGAGTCAAGTTTATAGGAATACTTGGTGTAAAAATTTTGATCTTAAAAATGTTATACTCATTTGGTCTTGTATATACGACAATCTGGTTTTCCATTTCTTTTAAAGAAAAATGAAAACACTGAAGTGGGGTTATAACAGCTTCTTTAATTCTTTTTCTTTATTTTAAATTATGCTTATTCACCCATACATTCTCTCTCTGAGTATTCATTTAGAAGGAAGATTTTGCAATAGTCACATTTAATTTATCAGGGTGCAATAATTTGTGTTTCCCAATCATCTTGCAGACTTTGGTTCATTATACTATTGTTTCACATGAGTAAGTTAGCAAAGTTTGGATTGATTGACTCTAATTAACTAAAACTGGTTCCAGGCTGTGCATCTATTGTCATGGTAGCTAGCCACAAAGCCCCAAACTGTTCAGTAATGGCAATATAACGTACTATCGATATGAAAACTCCGGCAAATGTTTAATGTTGGGCTTGTCAGCAAATGAAAATAGCAATAGCGGAGGAGGGAGAAAAGGGACATTAGGACAAGCATGTCTCAGAAGGCTTGGAGAAAATGCAGCTTTTCAGAGCTGCTGGTGCTCTGATCTTTTCACTTATTGTCATATCGGCCTCCAGCGTGGAAAGAAATGCAAACCAAACTTACACACTGTTCTGTAAAAGAAACCTCAAAATGAACCCAAAATTCTAGACTGAAATAAGACCTCTAGAATAATGTATGTAGACTTCTCCCTTTGATTTTTTATATGCAAATGTATTTTCCCTTGTTTTTGTCAGTCCACTTGCATGGAGTCTGAATCTATTCTCCGCTTATTACCACCAAAGAGAATCTCACCAATATTAAATGCATCCCCTTACATATGACATGGTTGCATTGAAAGCTTAGGATAATAAGTAAATATTCCTTTCTTGGCTTGGTCTTAAGAATCCATCTGAAATTTAGCATAATTAATGAGGACCTCGAAGGATGAGCTGCCCCTGCTGGCAGAGGCGTACAGCACTTCAGCGTGTCCAGAATGTGCAAGGCTGAAAGTGTAAAGGCTTTATTCCATCTTTATACCGTAGACTGTCTGCCCTCCAGAGATGCCTCACCTGAAATACCAACCTCTCTATATTGCTACGTGGAAAATGATGCTTAGGAGAACAGCCTTGAAGAGCCAGTGTCAAATACTGAAGCTTGGGAATTCCAGGACTGCTTTCCTTTGCTTGACCTACCTTTCCTTTGCGTGACTGCATTGCTGCAGCCTCCAATGTCTTGCTTGGGAGCTATTTCTAAGAAGTGACCTGTGGCAGTCAGTGTTTACTACTCCCAAGGAGCAATTCCTTAGTGTGATGTTAAGTCCTTACTGTGCTGCATGGGCCTGTCTTTCCTATTTCCAAAGCATGTGATTCACACCATGATTCAAGAGCAGATAAGCCATTCATTTCTCATTTTTCTGTGTCCTGTAGTTGCAGGACATGTCAGAACCTGTCTCTTTGTGGTGGGGAGTGCAATCTGCCTTTTACAGACACTCTTTGTCCCAGCCTTGCACTATTTGCAGCACCTGCAGCCTGTGCCTGAGTGGGGATGGCTTCCCCTGTGGTAGCTGGGGGCTGTGCAGGAGGGTCACCCCATCACCTGCTGGGTGCCAGCTCAGAGCCCCAGCCCCAGCTGCTCTGAGTCTGAGCCCCCCTGAGCAGCCTGGCTGCCTCCCCTCTCCAACCCTTTTCCTGGCAAATATCCTCTTCTTTCCCATTTGCCAAAATAAGGACTCCATTTTTATGGCGTGACTGATTTTAACCTTTAACACAGATAGTCACCAGGGTGAGAGGCACCTCCAATTTTTCCAGAGTGGCACAATTCGTCACAAGCTGTTTCCAAGAAGCTCTTTGCAGTTTCATTTCTTCCCCAGCCTGGACTGAGGCATTGAGACCAAGGCTCACAGGTAGGAGTGGTGAGAGGCCTTTAGGTCCCGTTGGGTGTAGGCATGCAGCTCCAATCAGCTTTGGCACAATTCACAACCCTGGGAGTGATGGAATTGGGTCCCGGAGCCTGGTGCCGCCCCGCTCTGACTCAGTGTGCGCCTCCAGGCGAGACATTTAACACCAGGCTGTGATACCTCTCATTGCACTACACATTACACCAAAAAGGGGCTCGAGGAAGTCAATGGAGCTACTTGTGGAGCGCTTGTACTTAGTAAGTGTGTCACAATCTGGCCTTCGCTTAAGTTTCCCCTTTTATAGGAAATTACAGACTCATTTCCAAGGTTGTGGGGCTTAATTAGTTTATGTTTGCAAAACACATCTTATTGCTGGTGAAAAGAAATAACCATTATGATGATGATGATGATGTGTTCAGTGAATGGCAAGGTCTTGGGTCTGTCTAGGTTTTGCTTCATTTATTCTGTATAAAATAAAAAAATAAAATCAAATAAAAGTCCTTCCTTTGCAATTATTTGAAAACCTATTTCTAGCAATGGTGCACTCATTCTTCTGTCCAAAGTGTTAGGGGACACCTTCCCCCCCAAACTTCTTGTGCAAAGCTCCCCAGAGCCCGACCCTATGGCACAAAGCCAGTTGCCACTGCAGGGTGATGGAGACTGACCAGCCACAGCAAAGCTGTGATGTGAGTGTGCTTCAGATGGACTTGTTGTCTGACACTTTCCCAAACATAAATGCCTTTCCCTTTCCTGCACTCAGAGTATGTGCTTTTTTAACCCTAAGATGCATCATATCTTTAAAACTTGGCATTAGCAAACAGGGGTTTTTTTTCATCAGCTGTAATAATTTTCTTTTAATTCTGTTTTTTGTTGGGGTTTTTTGTTTTTTTAATCCAAGTATGGTTCTCATGGTGTAGTAAATGACATTAGGCTTTTGTAAATTCTTGCAGAATATAACAGATCATTGATTTTATAACACAGTCACTGCTTTTGCATTCTGATGAGATTATTAGTAGCAGCCTAGAATACAACATCCCTGCATACTGTTAGTTAAAAAAAATAAAAGTTTACTAAATGGTCTCTTGTCAACTGTATCTGAAAATCATTATAGTTTCTCTGGTTTCCTTTACATGGAGGGCTTCTTCTGTGAGCTGTTGGGTTACATCAGTATGAAGCTACAGAATTATTGCAGGGATGCTGTTTATTTCTCTTTAGCTGTTTGTTTTTCTACAGAAAACCAGTTTTTTTAAGTATTTAGAAATTGGTTGTAAAAATTGTTCACGTGCTCCAGACATGCAATATTGTATCTGAGCTCAGTAAAGGTATTTTTCCTTTCATCCTTGAACTGAAATTACATTAGACATTTTTATCTCATGTCAAAGCAAACACAAATCAAGCCATTTTCTGATCTTTTCACACATCCTGTGTTGTAACCTTAAGGCAGTTTCATTTGCCAATGAAGACATGAACCATCTGATCTTTCAGGCCAAATTCCCCCTCTTCCACCCTGCATTGCAGCTCCCTGTTGTACATCCAGCGTGTACCTGCCCCCAGCTGTGAGCTGGTGACCCACACCTAACACCAACACAGGACCATGTTTCAGACCCTGCTCACTGGGCAGAGGGGAAGGGAGGATTTAAGCTTGGATATACTTTTAGCAGGCTAAAATGCTGGAATTAAAATCCAGCGGCTGCCATGCAGCATTTTCTCTGCTTCCATACTGTTATTAACATACATCTGTATTAACACCATGACAGTCCACCCTACAAATTGATACAATACCAAATAAAGAGCCTGCACTGTGCACCGTAATGACTCTACAGGAGCCATTACATCTGATGTAGTTAATATTATACATTTTTTAAAAATGTATGAATGCATATTTAACTGAGAGATCTGATCTGCTCCAGCAGTTCTGGTCTATCAGAAACATAATATGCATTTTAAAAAACTGCTCGCATACATTTTACGTTTTTACCTGAGAATCTGAATGCAGGCACGTATTTTATTCTCCGTGTCTGTCCGTGACATGTTTGTTTCAAAACAAAACAAAAATAAGTGGAAAAGCTGATGAAGACTGGGCTCTGTTGCCTCATAGTGCCACCTCCAGTGTCCCCATTCGCTTTGCACCTCTCTCCAGCAGCTTTTGCTCCGCATCCCTGTGGGTACATTTGCTGTTTGAGGAGGTGTGAGGAGCGAGCATCACTGAGGCTCTGCTGTTTTACACCACTGCAGCTGAGGGCTGTGCCACCAGCCGCACACCCAGCGTGAGCTGCGTGCGCTGCGTGCACCCACACCCACGGGCCCTGAAAGCAGAGGGAGCTGAGAAGCACCCACACCCACGGGCCCTGAAAGCAGAGGGAGCTGAGAAGCACCCACACCCACGGGCCCTGAACGCAGAGGGAGCTGAGATGCACCCACACCCACAGGCCCTGAACGCAGAGGGAGCTGAGAAGCACCCACAGCCACGGGCCCTGAAAGCAGAGGGAGCTGAGAAGCACCCACACCCATGGGCCCTGAAAGCAGAGGGAGCTGAGAAGCCACCAGCACTCACAGGCCACCTGAGCTGCACAGGCAGAGGAGGAAAGGGAGGGGACCTCAGCTGTAAAATCCTGGTGGATACATCTCTCTCTCTTGAATGAGATCATACCCCACGGTTCTGCAGACAAAGCAAATGCTGCCGTGGCCCTGCATTCATGGGGTAGGAGCAGCTTCATCTGGGGAGCTGATTTTAGGATGCCACAAGCACCAGCCCAGGCTGGGGTCTGAGCTTGAGCACAGGGCCACTGGAGGTTTCCCCTCAGTTTTGCAGGCATTGCTTGTGGGAGGTGCTGAACATGCTGCATTTCTCCCCTGCACCTGCTGGCCTGCCTGACCTGTTTTTTGTGTTGAGAGCAGAAGACACACAAGTTCAGCCATCCTCACCATGAGACACCGAGTGGAAAGAAGGGACACAGAGAAAAGACACCTACATATTTATATTTTTGAAAAGCAACCTTTGATTTTATCATTACCATGCAAATATTTACATATTAAAAATACAAGCAAGCAGCCTCATTCCCTTTCCCACCTGTATCTGCATGCATAGGTGTCCCCAAACTCTCACCAGACTAATGCAGAACATGACTGACTTAAGAATTCCTGGGGACTTGCAGGCACTCTTTGTCCCCAGGAAGCGTTCCTCCCTCTCACCCTTGCAGCCCTCTTTGGCTTCCTCCTTGACACCTTTACAGAGCTCTGACATTCACACACAGGTGCATGAAAGAACTAAGAAGTGCAATCCGTAGAGGAGCATACCTTATTAATTACCCCTATTCATCCACGGAGATGGAGGTAGTTTTGAGGCTGAATATAACCTGCCCACATAGGGAGGATTTGGACTGCAATGCCACCACCGTTGCCAGCTCTGTGGCAAATCTTACCCATAGATTTTCCCTGAAAGCACACCTTCCTGGATTTGGGTGGTGATGTGAGCAGTTTGGGCTTCTAAACAAAAGCTGGTTTCTGTCACGTGCATCTGTGCTTTGAAAACACGTAGCTGAAAGGCTCTGGCACTGCAGTATTAAGAGTCAGATCTGCTTAGTCGTGTCTGTAGTTGTGGTTCTTTTATCAGGCATCATGCAGAAGGGTGCAAATGCGCACTTTAAGGGACATGTGGAAGCCAAGTGTATACTGTGGGCAAAGCAGGCTGGTACAGGCATCTCTTCAAACATGTACAATGGTGTATTGCAGAACAGCCTGGATAGCAACAGCAGCTCTAAGTGTTTCAGAGACCGTGGGTAAATGTGGATTTCAGAGAAGCAATCAGTGACAGTGGGGGGGTTGGGGCAGCTTTAAGTGGAAATGCAGTTTCTTGTATCTTGCACTTCCTTGCTTCTTGGGTGAGAGGATCTGGGTGTGGAATACTGCTAATAATGTCCTATGTTAATAATAAAATTAAAAAGTGCTGAGTGTTTGCTCAGTGCTATATAAGACCAAAGTATGACTGTCCCTACCTAAGAGAGCTTCAACACAGGGATGGACACCAGCTCAAACAAGTGAAAACTTAGGACAGCACAGAAGAAACATGCTTTACAAACAGTCCCTGACCTTAGAGTTATATATCTTTCTCTTATCAGAAGGGAAATTCAGTGTGCAAATATTATTAAAGAAGAAATGTATGAAATAATGAGGAATCATTTCTGTCAAATGGATATAAGATGCTAATTGGTGATGTGCTGAATCCCAGAGATGCTTGACATTCAAAAAGTGAGTGAAGTACGGCAGAGCATTTGTATAGACCATCTGGAGATGTACACCATACTCTACACTTGATGAGAAAGTGGCATCAAACTGAAATTTCTGATTCCAAGACCTAAATATGCATCAATCCAGGCTTCAAATTTCATAGATTGCTGGGAAGATCACGGATAAACAGCAATCTGGCACATTTCCAACTAGAGCGAGAAAAATGCTTTCTGCTTCCTTCCTTACAAAATTATTAAAGATTTAAAGACCATCCATAAACTTTAGTTACAAAAACTTTGGAGATCACATTCCCATTTACACACGTTTCTGTCTCCTGGGGTAATTTGACCATGAAATCTCTGTGCAGACAGGGGTATCCAAAATTCCATACCAGCAAACAATGGCACTGTTACAGAAGAAATATCATGCACAGCACAGTCAGAAACCTCATATAAACCTGCATGGTGATGTCCTCAGTTCTTCTATGACTTCAGGATTTCTCTGGTAAGAGAACAAAACCAATGTAAAACAAGGTAGGAGCAGTAGCTGTTCAACACCCCCTTCTCTGGTTTTCATCCCTAACATAGGGCACTAAAGAATTTTTGCTCTTGCTCAAAGTAGCTGTTACAAGGCACTTAGACAGCTTATTAAACCTTAAGATGATCCAGATGGTAGTATCAGAGACATTACATTGCAGAAGCACACACTGCTACTTACTTCATGCATTTCCATGAGATCTTTGCAGTGCTGGCAGCCCATCAGGCTGTATGTGTCCTGAATCCACCGTGTAAGATGCTGCCCCAACACAGAGCTGAGTGAATCACAGCCCAGAGAGCCTGCAAGCCAAGAAGAGAGAGGCAGCACATGGCTGGAGGGTGTATAGAGGGGGACTTTCAGACAAAGGCAAGGCAGAGCACTCAGCACAGCAGCTGTAGAACTGGTGCCAATTTTTATAGGTACCTGAGAGGAAAAAAAACCAGAACAACTTAAAGGAAACAAAGAAGTGAATCTGCTGATGTTTGCATAGTGCTCTTCCCAAGCTTGAAGAATAGCAACAGAGAAAATGAGGTAGTGCTTGCTCGGATGTGGCAGCTGGGTCGGTGGGAGCTCCTGGGATGGGCCAGGGAGCAGTCAGCCTCTCACAGGGCCAAGGACATACAGGGTATCATGGATTTGTTCGGAAGGCAGAAATTTTGAGAAAATTACATGGATACAGGTTTAGAGATGGCGTTGGCCCGTGCAAAAAGAGGAATGTCAAAGCTGGCCCAGGCCACAGTGACCAACATCATGATGATGGTGTAGATAAAAACCAGAGCAAGCAGGGAGACATTTGAAAGAAAAAATAAGATCTCTGTTTTTGTCATCTGAGCCTTGAACTGGTGGCTAGTTATCCTTAAGGAGATATCAGAAAAGCAGACAGTATGAAGGATCTGGCTTAGAGATGTGTGAAGGACTGAAAGACAAATTTGTTTGGCCGGGAAAGACGAACAAGAGATCATCTGAGGGAGACAAGGAACTTTTAGAGGATATCTGAAAGAAGAAAGAGAGCAAAGGCAAAGGAGGCTGCAATGAAAGCAGAGGAGCTGCAGATTTCAGATAGTGCAGTTAAAACTGCTGCCATCGACAGCGCCAGAAAATGGGCCCAAAATCTAGTTATTCCTTAGCCAAAACAGTCTTCTCTCCCTACCTCCAAAAGACTGTCATGCTGGCTGGAAAAGAGAGTGGGCTTTTAGTCTTTGTGCAGTCCTGCTGCCCTCACCATGGCCCCCGGGCTATGCCGATTCATGAGGGTGAGGTGTGGGGCTAGAGGGTAAAGGAGTGGGGAAAGAACAGACCTTAAGCAGTTTAATCAAGTTCTTTCAGCTGCTGAAACTATAAGTAACAGAGCACAGCTGTCAATAAAACTAGATTGCACAAGAGAAGAGTAAGCAATATAAACACACAGCAGACTGAATGTGCTATTTTCAGGTTTGTCTGAAGTTGCTCCAGGGTGTTCCTGCTTAGCCAACCACCCTTTCACTGTCCCCTCTCATTGTCTTGCAAGCTTCCTCAACAAGGTCCATATCTTACATGCATTCTTCCTTATAGAATGGCTTTGCATGGGATGAAGACACAGAGAAAAAAATGATTTCCACCATCTGCACTGACTCTCAGGGACAGAAATCCAGCAGTGCAGCAAAAGTCTTAAATAAACACATTGAAAACATGGCATGAGACCTTTGCTGCTCCAAGCAGATCTTTAGAAGCAATATGCAGAAGGGACAGTGTGTTTCTTTTCTAGCCTGGTTGAAGGCCCAGGACAAATTGCTCAGATCTTTTCACTTGTGTTGGATTTAGGCATGCTGGGGGTCTTTGCCTCACAGGCCAGAAGTACTTTTCCTAGTATATATTATAAACATATATATATATGTACTGGGTGTATACTAGATGAATACCACATCAGCAGCAGAAGGCTGCACAGTCCCCCTCAGGCTCTGGTGCTATCCATGTCTCGATGATGTCCAGCTCCCTCCCAGACTGCTAGATCAAGGTCCAATCCTCTTCTACACACAGACCAGGTCTGTAGGAGCACAGCTCCAGAGATCACCTTGCCTGCTCCTCTGCCACAAGACAGAGGAGTAAAACCAAAAAAAAAAAAAAAAAAAAACCACTAGAAAATTTTCCTGACCTCTTCTTCAAAATTCCTCAGTGGTGGCAACTCCAAAATTTACTTCAACCATTTGTGACCACATTTCACTGCTCTTGTTTCCAGAAAGATTTTCCCCGACATCTAAACGTCATCTTCATTAATACCTGTTGAATTTAGCACTTCCTATCCTGCCAATTAGGCTATACCCTTAGTCTTAGGCTTTGATCATTTATTGTTAACACAGAATTAAATGGATTTATAGAGTTGTCAGACACGGTATTCGTGAACAACTTTCTATTGGGTAATTAATCATTGCCTCTGTTTTCTGTTATTGTGATTCCAATTCTGCATGTGTATACATGATTGATTTTTAGACACACAAATGGTCCCATTAAAGACAATGACACTTGTGGATTTACAGCTGAGCACGTACTTACAGTTTTGCAGAGTCAGGATATGGTATAAACCATGTTGTTCCATAAAAATCTTCCAATTTCAGTTCCGGAATTCAGTAATATCGGGTCATGGGTAGTCCTTAAAACTAGAAGTGCTGAAAAGTCATTATTGATATTCACTGCCTTTAAAAGTCAGTAAGTGGCTTATGGCTACACCAAAATTATTGTAGTGGTGATACTGTCTTAACAGACCATATTCTTATATCCAGGATAGTATATGCAAAAATAACTTACAAAATATTTGCACTGCTAAAATATTTTTCATAAATATTATCTACTAGAAATTTTAAGTATTTTTTCGTATAAATTTCAAATTACAGTAAAAATTTTTGAAAATAAATAGATTAATAAAGACTGATTTTACCAAGACACAAACAATATTAGGTTATGACCTCAGATTGGCACTTCAAAGTGTTTGACTTTGATATGTGACTTTGAAACCATGCCCATTCCATGGTTTTAAGAAATATTCAGACTATCTAGGGGTGTTACTGAGAGAAGTTATTTAAAAACCATTCTATTGCCATTTGAGGGAAGACTACAGTTCTATAATGAAATTGCACTAACTGAATAGTCTATTTATTGTCCTTTGTTAAAATCTGATCTGAAATTTTGAATTTCTTGAGAATCCTAGGTTCTTAATGCTGGTAAAATTTGTTCAGTTCATTATTTTATGACAGATGCAACAAATGGTTACAAGATGAGGTTAGATGAGGTGCAGATCCCTTGCTCCCAGCATGAAGATATAAGAGTTAAACTCTATAGGGGAAAACAAAATCCCGGAGAACAGGAGGGATGTACCTGAAAACAGCCCTGATTATCCTTGTAGTGGGATCAGTGGCTCCTTGGAAAATGCACACCCTTGGATTGGAAAACTGCTGGAAAGGTCAAAACTGTTGATCTAAAGGCTGGCTTATGCAGGGCTTGGGATATAACTCAGAGGTTCAGCACAGTGAAGGTGTCTGCCAGCACACACAAGAAGCTGCAAGAACGTGTGTTTCTCTCTTCTCTAGTTTCGAATGCAGGTGAAACGCTTGCCAACAAGGAGGGATAACACCAGAGCAAGCAGCAAGGAGCCGGATGTCTCCTAACCTCCCCAGGTTTGGGAGGTGAGAGCACGTGGGCAGTGTTTTCTGCAAGTTAAGGATGGTCAGCAGCAGCGGCACTCTTGCTGGGGAGCTGCTCTGTTCTGCTCAGCCTCAGCTCCCAGGCAGCCAAGGGCACCAGGCAAGAGACAATGTGCATTTCCCTGAGTTTCAGGATGTATCTCTGTTGGTGCACTGAGATGCATGTACCTGTGCCTGTGCTGAGCTTTAGAAAGCACAGGAACAGACTATGCTATTTGTCCCTCAGAGCCTCAGGGCACAGAAGTATCATCCACAAAAGCACCTCACTACTCTCCTGCAGCTCCAGGATGTTCCCATCAGGCAAAAACGCCACAGCCTTTTGCTATGAATGCTGTTAAGCATGTCACTCAGGCTAAGGAATTAGAAGGACTGGCTGCTGCCCTCCTCTTTGTGCAGCACTGATGCTGGCAGCAGGACACGCCGAATCTGTTGTAGTGTAGCTTGGGCTGAGCTCTTCCCTTTCCTGACAATTAGAGTGGAAACCATGCTATGCTGATTGTCTGCTCCCCTGATTGCCTCGCCGCAGGAGAGAGCTGGGGTGAGAGGGAGAAAATGCCATTTCTCTGTGGCCCTTCTCTGCCCCACAGGTGCTCTGGGACTTTTCACCACTGTCAGGCAGGAGGGGATACTGCCCTGCCCAGTTGATCTACCCATGTAAAATACCAAACAAAGACCATGTTTGCTTCTGTACCTCAGCAGCAAATGCTCTTGTTCTGGCCATGAATGGCTTCGCTATCATAAGTCTCAGGTGCTACTTGAAGGGTGCAGCATCTCAGGTGTCCCTCTGGGCTCAGTAGAACCACAGGCAAAGATCCTCCACGCACTTACAAGGCTGAAAGAGATAACGTGAAATAACAGGATGTGTTGCACAGGGTTTGGTAGAGCCCACGTCCTTCCGTGGGCTGTCTGCCAGCACCTCTGCCAGCCACTCACTGGGACTCATGGCACACATCTGGAGTGTCCTGGGACCCAAGACTGGGAGAGACGTACACAGCCAGGGGAAGCGCAGGGCCCATCCTGACCCATCACCTCTTGCTGGAGACCTCCCAGCTCACCGGCTTGTCTGCAGGCCTCTGCCTTTCTGCCACAGCCACTGCACAAAATCGCACGGGATGCACAAACGCCCTGGGGGCCACCAAGTACAACAGAAGCCCCGGCATTGTGCCCTCTCCAGGAAGGCACTGTCCCCAGCAGCACTGACAGTGCCCGACCTGTCTGCTCCGCAGCAATGCCAACCCCATGGGAGTGTCCCTCGCACTGGCTGCCAGGGATGTCCTATCCTACCCTGACATTTACTACCTTGCTTTTATCCATGGCTTTCAGTGGTGAGATGGCCATGACTGCTGCCTCCATCTCCCTCAGCAATATGCCATCTTAGCTTTCCATAGTCTGATGCTGAGCTAACGTCTCCCTGTGAGAAAGGGGCAAAGTTTGGGGAAAAAAAGCAGGCATGAAATGGAGAAGGATAACTGGTATTGCTTATTAAAAAGGACAACATACAAAACTACCTGAATGTGACAGTGAAGGTGTGAATGCAAAAGGGCAGGTAATATGGAAGCTACACCCCTCACTTTTAAACAAGCAATAAATAATGTATTAAGTTATAATACATTACAAATACATGACAAAATACCCTGTCTGACATGACCTCTGTACATGGATTACTTTGGTGCACGTAGTTGGGACAAGAAAGAGGATCACTTGGAGATCTCTGTTAGAGTTTCTTCTTCTTTCACCATTTCTCTATCTGCTTTTATTCTGATGTCATTTATACTTGACTTTTTCTTGGCAATAGTGACATGATCCATACAAGGTGTAAAAGCAAAACAGTCTCCCATCTTTAGATACTAACACTCACTCATAAACATCTGAGATTTTTTGAAGTGAATTCTGCAGTGCTATGTGCTTCATTTGGATATGTTGGATCCAACCTTGCTTCGGTTAAAGAGGTGTTTAATTAAAAGGACAAAATGTTAGCAATTCAGTAAATATCACATTAATTTAACATAGTGTAATTACTAAACGTGCATTAATGAAAGATTCATAAATTGCACTGATAGCTGTTATTTTAAAGATTGCTTAGCACTTATGAATGATTATGCAGTGGTTACAGTTTGTCTTATTTTGTGGCAGCTTCCCTGTTCATCAGCAGCCATCCCATTGCAGCATCTGGGGTACAGCAGCCCCTCCACTCTGGCTGCCATTTACACCTGGGCACTGCTGTGCTGCCTGCAGCACTCCCCAGGCTGCCTGCAGGACCCTTCCGAGCGCTCCAGCGGCGCTCCGGGCGCTCCCAGCAGGGCTGCGCGGAGCCAGTGCTGTGAGCAGTGGTAGCGGCTGCTGGGGAGCAGAGAGTGGATCCTGAAGGTGCTAACAGCAGCATCATAATGAGTGTGAGGCACTTCTGTATGGGTTTCTTAATGCTGGTCTTCTGGAAAAATCTGACATTGTGATGCTTCTTTCCACAGGGTATTTACATCACCCTATGGCATCCTAGAAGAAGTGTGAGCTATAAATGCTGCTTGGTTCAATAGGTTAGCTCTTCAGTTCTCCAAAATTTAAATAATTCTCTAGTAAATCCCATCTGTTATTCAGAGCAATTTCTTTGAATCCCATCGGTTTCACCCCTATTATCTTCTCTAAGTTCCACTGCTCATGGTGAGTCAGCATGGTCTGAAAGGCTGAGTGTGAAGAGCCAGAAATGAGACTTTTTCCAGGAGGAAAAGTACATAAGCAGGATGTCCTTTCCAGATGCTGAGTTAGGGAATTTCATCTCACTTAGCTAAATTCCCCTTGCAGTTTCTGGTAGGTGCAAAATTTTTCTTTATGTTCTGTCATAAACTCCTCTTCTGTTCTGCACTGCTGAATACTTACCTCCAGCTCCAAGTTGCATTTCAATGGTAAGCAGAGTCATATTGGTTTGTGTTTCTTTTTGTTTGTAAATGCTTGGAAGTCCTTCTCCATAAAAGGTGCTGCATAAAGTGTAAACTATATTTTACTATTATGAGCACCATCACTTGCAGGGGAAGCTCTAAATATATTTCACACTCGTTGTAGCCTATCAAATTAATGTAATGATGAACATTAGGGCCTTTCAGAAATCAGCTGAAGGATGTAATTTTTTTTCTCAAATTCATAGAGAATGGAATAAATCCATATGCAGAGATAGTCCAAAGAGCCCCATTGTAGTCTCCCTAAGATCCTTCTTTAAGATTTTTTGTTGCTCTTTGTCTTTTCCTCACAAAGTATGAAAAGACAGGTAGCTGTACTAGGTTTACCCTCTGGCCAGGTTGATGGCAGAAAAAGTCACCTCTGGAATTCTTCAGTAAAATTTTCAAAGGTGGAGACGTGGCGTTGGGTTTGGGGGAGGAGGATGGTATTTCTAAATTGGATGTATTCAAGTCTATATGATTTGGATAAAAAAAGACTTCATCCTCTATTCATGAAAAAGATGGAGCTGGTCTCTTACTTCAGTGCATGGTGAGAGGACAAGAGACAACAGGGACGAGTTGGAAATATGACATCGTCACGCTGACACAAGGAGGAAAATTTCCCCAGGAACACACTGAGGGAACACCACAGCCTGCCCAGGGGGCTTGTGCAGCACTCGTCCTTGGAGCTTTGCAAGACTCGACAAGAGAAATCCCCAAGCAGCTGATCTGAGCTCATGGCTGATCCTGCTTTAAGACAGTTGGGTGAGGACCATGCTGAGGTCCCTTCTAACCTGAATTATCTGTGGCTCTATAGAAATCTTCCTGGCAGAAGCAGTAACTCAACTGCATCAATAATTATGGCTAAACAGGCTGCCACATCATGTTCACAAAAAAATGTTTTCTGGGACTGGGAAGATTTCTGAATAATTTTCTTTCTAAAATCCCTTTTTGCAACTTGTCCAAACTTGCTAAGAAAGAAAAGTTTTCCTATGGGATGAAAAAGAAACTGTTAGGAAATCAGTTTGCATCAAAAGAGGGGGACGGCTAGAAGAAAATCAAACATCGGGTGCTCAGCAGGTACTAATTGGGTGGTTAGTTGTGAAGAAACTGTTTCCCTCAGGTACTGAGATAAGGCAGCACACAAATGACTTGAAATATGGATGTGACCCAATACCTCCCTTTTAATTCAATCTTTTTCCAGCCCATCGCTGGAATTTACACAACGTTTTATTGACTATGGTATCAGAAGCTATCAATTTGCTGCAGCCTCATAAAAATAAAATAGTGATACAGGAGAGAAACTGCTGTGTCAGACACACTTCAGCTATTCCCAGCTTTCCTCACCCCTTCATCTACCCTCTCATCATAAACATCACTATTCTGTTTGCCTCTTGCTTCTCCTAACCATTAAAACAGGGAACCAAAACCACAGCCCATAGGCTGTTAACATAAGATCCAGAAATGTGTCAAATATTTGGTGTCTGAAATATTTCTTGGCTCCAACTAGTAGGAAGGAACAAACAAGCAAGCAAATAGCATAAAATCAGGTGTGTCTGTGGGCAAGAGAGAGATAAAAGCGGGGCTATATATTTAAAATGGAGCAAGAGTGTTGTCTCACACCATGATTACTATGGTAATTACCCATTTTAACGCATATTAGTGCAAACAGCTGTGCAAAATTCATATAAGTGGTGGAACATAAGTAATACTCTTTAATTTAAAAAATTACAAGGTTTTTTTTGTCAATGAGTTAAGTGCATTTGGCTTATCGTGCTTGATCCCTTTTGACATCATTGTCTCACAAGGACCAGTAAAAGGGCGCACAGTAATTATTTACCTCTTGGTTTAATTCCATGTGTATTAAAAATACCTTTGTTAGGTGAATTCAGCAGTAATTTCTGGAACAATACCTTTGTTTTGGCCCTGAAAATCATATACCTTCAGCAATACTGATGCTGTTTACTGCACATCATGCATGGTAACACATCAAACACAGAGTGTTTAACAAAAGAAATAAGATAGCTTGGATTTGGGGTAGTTATAACGCTTCTGCCTTGGCTGTGCAAAGTGGCTCTGGTAAAATATGTTGAGTAGTGGGAGCTGCAGGTATTTGGACAAAAATTATGGCCCTGTGCAGCTTGAAGCCATGAGTAACCATGACATATTGTTTTCCATAAAGAGACAAAATGTTTGGGACGAAACACAAGATGAGATCCTAAAACTGCAGTATTCCCCAGGAAGTTTCAAGTCATTCACTATGGAGTTTGCTGATGAGAACTGTTCCCATAAGTCTATGCCCAAAGAGATAAACTTTATGCTGTATGCCAGCTTTATGATGTGATAAAAGTTTGTGTTTGAGGTACCTTACTGATTATCTATTAGGTGGAAGAAAAAGAATAAAACAACCAATTAGACAGTAGTTCTTGTATCTGTATCTTAGCTAACCTGGTAATTGAAAAATGGCCCCCATTTTTCCCTCCCCCACCCATTTCCGTGTTGCATTTCAAGAACTCTGTCCAAGAATATCACTATATGAAAAAAAAACATCATCTCAAAATTATTAAAATCTCTGTGGGAATTCATGATTAATTTTAAGGCCTGGCAGATTAAAATACATTATTATGTACACTCTAGTGCATCCTTTCAGATATTTTCAGAATCTGATTTTGCTCTCTTGATACACACCAATGATTCTACATGTATCTAGTAGATTGCAAGGAATAGATTAGCATTAAAGAGGCAGTATTGTGTTGTTAGGTTGTTATGTGTAACTTGTGCTCATACATTAAGAAAAATGTAGCTGGCATTCCCTTGGACATGACCAGACCCCTTAAAAAAAGGAGAGAATTATTAGTAGTTGGTTGTAATGCATTTGTAGAGCACTTCTGAAATTCTGACCTTTAGTACATTAACTGGCTGTTTTTACCCAGCTCCCAAGCAGAGTAAGATCTACAGTACCCTGCTTAGGAAATGGAAATAATGGACTTATTAGTAGCACCTGTTAAACTTTCAATTCCTGAACATTCTGCCCTTAGCTCTGCACCTAGCTTTCCAATGATTCTATTGTTCTAAACACAAAACCAACAGCCTTCAATATCAAGAAGACAGAAAAAATGCAGGTTTTATTTGGGACTGACTGACCATTTTCTCATTCGTGCAAAGTCATTCATTCACAGTTTAGCTTCATGAGTGTTAAGGTTCCCGCTTCAGCCCCAGCAGCTGTTGTATTTCTGACTAGAAATCTGAAGACCCATTGAGCATCCATGTTCCATCGTTCAGAAACATCTTTATCCTCCATCCTGACAAGGTAAGTAGAAGTCTTCTCATGTAATTCTAATGTGATTATCTTAGACACTCTTCCACATTCCACCCACAGCTTGGCCTCAACCTGTGTGAGTTGTGGGCACATAGGCAGGACAAAGGACACTGACAGCCTTGTGGCTGACACTGCAGTCTCCTGTTTATGCACTCAGAAACCACACGGGGCTCAGGATCAGCCCCAGCTGACCAGTCATCACGATTCCCATCTTTTTCCCTGGCTCTGTTATGAAGATATTCCCTCTCTTTCAAGAATTTTCCCCCCAGATACTGCACATACGGCTTTGCTGAAATTACTGGGGTTTTGCACCCATTGTCCCATCAATCAGACCCTCCTGCAGCAGAGAGCTCTGCAGGTCATTATTTAACATGGCCACAAATGTCACGCCATCTGCAAACTCTTTCGTAATGATTTTATCTTCTCTTCCATGTCACTGATAATGTTAAATGATAGACAGCCAAGAACCAGTACCTGCAGAACCCTTCCAGCAACCACAAACACAGGCAGTGGGGATTGCTCCTCATAACTACATCTCAAGACGTATCTTTTAACCAGCTTTAATGCATTTAACATGAGCCACAGTGGTTTTCCATTGCTGTACTGTGTTAATCAAAATACTTTGAATAACCAAGTAGAATACTTTACAAAACTCATGTATACTACCTCAATATAATTATCAATTAAATTAGCAATCTCATAAACATCTTGGGAAGTTAGTTTTACAAGAACTGTTTTCTATAAAACCATGTTAATTGTCACTAGTTAAACTATGTTATCCATCAATCAAATTCCCTGTCAATAGTCGCATTCCAAAACTCAGGACTAACATCAGACTGAGAGGCTTGGAGCTAATGGGACCACAGCATTTTCTCATCTTTAAACACTAGTACAATGCTGCCTTTCTGTTTCTCCTCTGCAACATCTGTCTTGTTTCAAAAATTACTGAAAATCAATCTAAAGAAAAAAAATCTAAATAAAACATTTAAATAATCTACATAAAACACCTGATGATTTCAATATTTAACTTTCACAATGGCTGTCTATCATCAGCATTACATATTGCTGGGAATGCTGAGAAACAGTTCAGCAACAGTTTCCTGACATTTGGATATAGATCTACTTTTTTTTCCCTAAGAAAAAGAGACAACTTTTGAATGCTTCCACCATTTTGTATTATAAATTTTTATTCTAATGGCTTCATCTTCTTCTTTATGAACACCCTTCAAGTCAAATTCTTTTCGTTCTTTTAAGTCTAAAAAGATTCTTCTTCTATTTTTCTTTTAACTCTTTTATCCATAAATTTCCTCTTGTTCACTAGCTTTGATTTTGGCTTTTTGTCATTTTCTGCTAAATGTATGTTCATTACTATTGGCATCTCATTTTCTAACTTTTTCCTTTTTGTTTCAGTACTTATAGTGCTTATATTTCCATGCTTTCTTAACTCATATAGCCTTTTGTTCTGGACTTATGTGGATTTGGTAAGATAATGATTTCTCAAATAGTTTGCAGCTATCATTCATATTTTTCTGCTTAAATTACACAGCTCAGATATTTTAGGCTGTGTAAAATATACCTTTTCTAAAGCAACAAACATATTTATTGGGGGGTTGGGCTGTATTCTGTTTTCACATAACAAACACAGCCAATTTACAATCCTGAGCAGTTGTCAGATTTTATTTCAGACACAAATTTCTCTTCTTCTATTAGATGAATTCCTGTATAACTTTCACCATGAGGGATACAACCAACATGGGTTTTTTTGTTGTTTTGGAAGTTATGAAGCTGTCATCCGTGCTTTTAAAAAATTCCAAGGACATTTTAGTTCTACCAGCCAGATACTTCCTGCACATGTCAATCACATTGAAATCTGGTCATGTAACACAGCTTTTTTCCTCCTACATCTTATATAAAGAAAGATGTCTAAAGGAATGACCATCCTGTTCTCTTGTGTGATTTGGTAGTCCAGAGAAGTTGCCAGTTGTCACTTCATCTTATTCCTTATCTGCTATACTCATAAACATTTGAGATCATTTCCTTCAGAGCTGCCAATGACTCAGAAGCAAGTACTGGTGTAGTTGATGCAGAGTGCTTTTCTTCCTATTCCTTTGCTTATCTGGCTCTTCCTAAAAAAACAAACAAACAAAAAAAAACCCCAAGCAGTCAACCAAAAACTCCACTAAAAATACCCCAAAAAAACTCAAGCAACAAAAAACCATGCAAACAAACCTTAACAGACCAGGCATGAAATTCTTTCTATTTCATAATAAACATTCAGTCAAATAAAAGAGTTATTTGGTAAGGGGACTGGGTTTGAAAATCACAGTCTCTGTATTGATTCACAGGAACATTTTCTACATAGCCTTACTTGTAGACTCAGGACATTCCCAAACCAGGGGGACTGTCCAACATGTGCTTTCATCTCGTTGCAGAAAGACATAAGCAATAGCAAAATGCAAGACAATGCAGAATCAGGCTAAAACGAGGGTAAATTACACACAGTGTTGTTTTCAAAGGTGGCTCCCTCTCCAAGTGCCTCAGTCCCTGGCATCTGAGCAGTATGAGAGCATCTGCACTATCAGAGGCACTGCACATCCCATTCCCACTGTAACTTACAAAGATCTCTTAGGCTGGAATTCACTCATTCCTCTCTCAACCTAAGGTGCTTCCAAGGTAGAGTCAAACATCAGCCATGTGAGCTGCAGCTCCAGTCCTTACTCATGAGCCCAAATTAGAGACTGGTTTTGCTAGCGTGGCCATTTTCTTCCCTGTGCTTCAATGCACCTGCTTCTACGAAGCAGAAATGGTGAGAATAGCGGGTGTGGAGAGAGAATTCTGTGAGGGCTCTGACATCCTAAGGGACATGTGCTGTAAAAATAGGACTATGGGACATGCTCCTGCAGCTCCAGTGGTACCTTCTGGAAAATGTACCATGTTGCCTGCAGTGAAGGTCAGGAGGGAGCACTGATTAGACTTAGCATCTTGTAGACACTGACTTATTGTCAAATATTACGTTCTACTTATTTGTTTTTTTGTTTGCTTCCCCTACCTTGCAGATGAGTTATGTTTGTTTCTTAGTGCAGCTCTGAAGAAAACCTCTCCTTCCCCTGCTGCCTTTCTAGCTGCCTGAATCTTGGAGTTCAGTTGGGCAGCCTCAGGATTTTCAAAAATCCCCACAGCTAAGCAGGTGGAAGGAGCAGGGCAGCTTTATGTCCTGCCACCCTCCCATAATGACCTGGCTGACTGCATGAGCAAAGGGAAATAACCTGCACCACTTCAAGCAGAGAAGTAATGCACGTATCTTTAAATAAGGGTTGGAGAAACTACTCTGCAAGGCATCAGATCCTGGGTGAGAACAAATTTATGACACTTGCTCACTACCCCGATCTGAGACTTGCATCCCTACGACAGTTTTTGAATGAGAGAGTAAAGAGCAGGTTGATGGGCTGATGCAGTATCCTGCACCACAGGGCTCATCTCCTCATCAGCAACCACAGGAGAAATAGAGAATGAGGAAAAACAGTGAAATGGCAGGGCAGTGACACAAGATCAGTCTAGACACAGGAGAGAAAACACAATAAAATCAACAAACAGAGGTAGTGGTCACTCCTTGAGATGTATCTGAAAGTTTGTTTTGGAGGTAAACTTCAAAACAGCTGAAAAGCTCTTTCTTTTCTTTTCATTTTCTTGGTTATGTGGGTCAGAGACTGAAGAAATGTATGCAAGGAAGTAAGAAGCAAAACTGAATGCAATCAGTCACAAAATGGAAATGAAGATTTAGAAGAGAATCACATGAGAATTGGCCAATAATGCTTACAATCACTTTAATTTCTAAAAAAAATAACTGGCACTGGTGTATATTTTACTGCCTTTGACACTCTTTTTTACTAAAAAAACCCCCAAACCTGCAAGAACTCAAGCAGTTTGCAGTCTTCATTCTTTCCTCAATAACATAAATGGCAGGCTTTCTTCCTGTGTAGAAAAACCCAAACCATCTCACTGCACCATCTGTCCACTGCACCTCAACAGCAGGAGTCTCTCAACTTCAGAGACCTCCTCTTCCTGACAAACATGTGAGACCATAGTTCATGTCCATGCCTGGGTGGGAGGTACCATTATTTTGTGCTGCTGCTTTGCACCAAAACTGAACCTCAGTTTTGTCTGCCAGGTGAGAAGAAGATTAAATATACAGCATCTGCAGTGACTCAATAGGTACATTTAGTGCTTAGCAGCCTAAATATCTCCACAAGGAATTTCATCCTGGGTAGTTACCTACCAGTGACCCAAATGGACTAAAGAGGAGGAACTTGGGCATGGAGGAGGTCAGGGTGTGGAAGTTACAGCACTCCTGTCAGGAGGTGATCAGAAAGCTGATGCTGTGCACTTTCCTGCTCCTCAGTGAACTGATTCACTCTGAATGGTTCATTTATTTATGTGACCATCTAGGGGGAAAAAGTCTTTAATTGCAGGCTCCATAATGTGTTCTTCACATTAAATTCCAAAGTGCTGATTTCAGTGGATTCTGTTTAGAGGTCCATATAGTTTTGTTGGTGAACTGTGCTCATTCTTTAACTCTCTTGGGTTTTTTGACATTATATTCTTTATAACACTATAAATCACCTTTGGAAGGCAGCTAAATACTGCTAACCCCTTTTACAGAGGAAAAACAAGTTATGACACTAAAAACAGTAATATACATCTGCCCCAGTGCAATCTGTTTATATATATAGAAATGACAGGTGAATTCCATAATTTGACATAAAGATCACCTTCTTTAGCCCTAGTATGCCATATTTTGGCAAAGGTAGATGAATTTCTTTCTCTCATCCCTCTTTCCACCCTTGAGCAAATTGGGGTTTTTTGCCCCTAAAGACATTATCTTTCCATGTCTTCTGACTGCTTTTGTAGCTGTTCTTACAATAAACAGGAACAACAGTGCAAAAAAGGCCATCCAAATGCTTACTGACTTTCCCTGCATCCAGAGATCAGTCTCAAGAGTGCAGAGACTTTCATGAGGTCTAAAACAAAAAGATCAGTCTGGAAGTCAGCTTTTCCCAATGTTAGAGATTAGTTCTTCAGGAAAAAAACTCCTGCCAAGGATTTCTCTGACACAAGTGTGTTTGTTATGTGAGTAAATTCGCTCACATCTCTTTTCCAGAAACCCGGGTGTTGTGTATGACACACGACTCATCTTCTAGGTTGTGAACTACATTTTAACCCTCTTTCAGAGAAGCTAAACTCATGGATGATGGTGAAAAACAGTAAGGTGAACTTGCCTTGCAGCCAAGACTTTAAAAGCATAATAACTCTACTTTTTAGATAGTCAGAACTTAGTGAACCATTGAAAGTGACCCAGTTCATTGAGCAGAGCTGAACAGATGGAATTCCAGCCTCGCCATGCTTGGGTGACTCTCTGAACAATACAAAATCTTCCTTCAAATCTGTCTCCACCAAACTTCCTGCCTCACGCACATAATATTTGTGTATGTTTTGGTCACTTGTCAGTTCAGCTCACCATGTTTTGGGATAGAGTAGGTGACAATTTATCGGCCTATTGTTTGGTTTTTTTTCCTTAGAGCTTCTAAAACTTTAGCTGTTTTGTGTCAGGCTTTAAAAAACAAACAAACAAAAAGAATCCTATAGTATGGTCTTTGTTGGAAAATGTCTCACCAGGCTCTAGTCCCTGAAATGCAGTGGCTATTTTCCCTTTTTTCATTTGACTTTCCTACTACTGAATGCTGACAAAACATACTTACTGCACTTTTGTGATTCACAGCAAGCCCCTTGCTCAGCGGCTCTAAAGGACACGGTGGCCCTGTAGCCACCAAACAGAAAACACCAGTACTACCTTTGAGTTGGCTGCTGCACCAGGGAGATAAGAGGGGAGGAAGTAATTATGGAAAAAGTAAGAAATACATACAGTCTGAAGGCTGCCACCACTTCCTATGGGGCAAGAGCAGAGAAAGGTGATGGATGGAAGGCTTAGGGTAAGGTATTGATTTGCTAAATCAGTGCTGAGCATGGCAGAGACCTCCTCTTGGAGCTGTAGTGTTGTATGTTCTCCTAAGAACAAACTGTCCAGGGCTCCGGTGCTCATGGCCTGACAGCAATAAGCAAGCCTGGGGGAGGTGGGCTTCAAGCTAAGTGCAGGAAGATATGCTCAGAAGTACTGCAGGGTTTGCATCTTCCACCATGCCTGAATACCTTTGAAAATGGTCTCCATTTCAGATTCACTTTGAAGTGCCTGTAGCAAGCTCCCAACTCCTCTTGCTTAGAAAAGTAATAGAGTCTCAGTGTTTGTTTCTTTTTTAGTAAACCGCGGGCTGATTTAATAGATACTGCTTGGTGTCCTGATTTTGTCTGCGATAGAGTTTCTTTTTTCTCAGTAGCTGGTACAGTGCTCTGTTTTGAATTCAGTACGAGAAAAATGTTGATAACACATTGATGTTTTATTTGTTGCTGAGTATTGCTTACCTTGAGTGCTGAGTTGCCAGTTGGGGTTAAACTGTGACACTTGGGAAAAGAAGGACCCACACTAGTACATCAAAGGGTAACTGAGATAAAACAGCCTGCTGAAGCCGTTCAGCCTGGACTGTATCAGATCACATAGCTGTGGCATGAATAGGGAAATACTCATCCACTGTGCAAGGAAAAGGCATCATCTGAAATAGAGAGGTGACTAAACGCAAGAAAAGAAGCATGGTCTGGGCAGGCACAGAGAAGGGCTGGAAGGCTGATCAAGGGAACTAAGATCTTTTTGTATGTGAGATTTTTGTGTAAAACATCATTTTGTGTAAAAAAACAAAGGCTCTGAAGAGGTATTTCCCCTCTGGCTGTGTGCATCCTTAAAGCAAGTAAAAATACAAACAAAGGGATGGAGAAGACTCTACAGGACAGTGTAGGCAAAAGCACACACGGGTATAGGCTGATTAGGAGGGCTTCTACTCAACTAGAAGGTGGCTCTGAAATACTTGAAGAAAGCTCACTGCCTTCCTGCTAAACTGGGGTAAGCAAGACCAAGCAGAGCTCAGTGGGTATATCTGGCACGGCTTCACATAAGGAGGGGCTCCCTGACCCAGGGGTCATTTCTCAAGCAAAGACGCCTGCACCTGTAACTGGTACTTGGTATTTATCCTAGGAGAGACATCTGTGCAAGGAGACAAAATCTCTCCTCTTTTCCAGGTTGGTGTGATGGCCCTCTCCCAAGGCAGTGAAGCCAGGTTTGTCATCTACCTTTGCTAGAGCCATTTAGCAAATGAAGGGCTGTTACCCAAATGCTTTTCATCTGCACCTTGTTCATTGACTTTTCTTTAAGAACACATCCCTGAAGCCCCTCTGTGTGGTAATGGGGGACAGTAGAGGTATCTGTAATTTATTAACACCTGCACCAATAACAGTGGCAATAACAGCAGCAATAACAGCGTCCTTGGCATGTGGGAAAATCCCCATCTGCCTGGAAAGGTTTTAACCAATTTGTACAAGTGCCTCCTTCTTCTGTTCCTCTGTGTGTGCACACCAGTTAGGTTACAGACAGCTCTGCTGCATGCAAGTGGCTGAAGCCACACCTGTAATGGCCCTGTTCATCACACAGCCTTGGTCAGCAGCCCCTCCTCGGACAGGCACCCAGTGCTGAGTCATGAGCACATCTGCTCCTTTGCAGGGAGCTGGCACAGATACCTGCTGTATTACCTCCTGGGGGAACCAAGAAGGGAAATAAAATGCAAAGAACTTTCCGATCATCAAAAATAGTAACTCACATGAGAGGAGTTCTCCTCTGGTAGCTGTCAGCTCAGACTAAAACACTGGAGGATGCTCCAGTGGCTCGGTGAGGTTTATATCCATCCCCTGAATTCACCAAGTAGTCCTGTTTGGGATTTACTAACGCTAGGTGAGCCACACCGTAACCCTGTGGTAGGCAAAGATCACACAGGTTTGTCACCATGCACTGGCCAGAAAGGATGCTGGGGCAGCCTGACTCCTGCCTCACAGAACCATTTCCTCTCCTGTCTCAACTGGGACAATTGCCAGCAGGCTCTCCTGGCTACCCGGCTCCATGAAGCCCCTGAACCTTGCAGCAGGCACCCTGGGAGCAGGGACAGCCATCCCCTGGCCCTCACCATCAGCACAGATAGGGTTTGACTCACTGGCTTGTAACCCCTTTGATGGGCTGCCCTCACTGGGCAGAGGGCAGGGCAGGCACCGCCAACCACCCTGGTCTAGAGCACCTTCCCCTCTTGGTAGGATACATCTTCTCTGCTGAAGGCAAATAACCTTTGTTAAGCCTCTGCCCTAGCCACAGTGGCATCCATTTAACCAATAGAGAGAGGCAAAAAGCAATCATCTTGTGTGATCCAGCGGGAAGCTGGACAAGGAGAAACTATTCACAATATATTAATGCCTGGCTTGAGCCTAGTAAGTGTTATAATTAGGTGGTATTAATTAGTGCTGGAAAAGACTGTCATGTTTTATACCAAACCTTTGGCTAAAAGATAGGAGCAGAATACTTTTCTTGAAAAAAATTCCATGTATATTTTCTTGTTTTACTAGTAGGGATTTTTAATCAGTTGAATGAACTTGTATGTACTAGTTAACTTTGCTGGAGTTTAGTGGTTGTATTTAAAGCAGATTTTATCCTAGAATGATATTAATTTGATAGGATCCCTGATCTGTAAAACCATTGGTTATCTTGGTCTCTCCTGATAAGAAAAAAAAAGTGCCGAGGGTTTCCAGTTGGTGAGCACATTTGGGCAGAATCTTTCACACGTCACAAATTGCAGATGGGAGGCAGTGATCTCGAACATGCAGTCACATTGCGTGACCATCTGACACCTTCCATTTAGAAAAATAATACTTTCCTCACAGCATACGCTCCCTGCTGCAACCAGCACCAAAAATTATGCCTGGGAGAGCTGTTCCTCCTAGACTAAGGTCTTAAATATTTCTTAGGCTGCTTTTAAAAGATTCATGCAGCAGCACCACCTCACTCACATCCTGCTAAACCAGAGAAAATACTGAAATTCTTCCCCAGACGGTGTTAATCACAAAATAGCTGAAAAGAACAAAAGGAGGAAAAAGACAGCAGGAAAATTATATACTCACACTAGCAGAGTGAACAATGGGAGGCTCTTGTTGTATGTGTAATTCAAACATGTCCATGTAAAACACCACATGGAGTTATTTCCTACCAGTTTCTCAGCTGCATAAAATCCCATAACTATGTGGAAGTTAAGCTTTCAAATGCCCTGGTTTTGTGGATAATTCCTTTTGACAATGTGGTGTACTGATGCTCACTCATTTGAAATAGCAATGACCATTTCAGAGTGTCCTTTGCTATATATTGAGGTGTCAGTAGCGATAAAAAATAATCTTTACTGTTTAAGGACAAAGCCATGCGAATTTAAAGGGTGAAATCTCACACCAACCTATTGTGTCCTCTTTGTTACTATGTCCCAGTAAAAAAAACCAAGAATAAAAATTAACCAACACCCATTCTTTCTACTCAAATTACAAGGCTGACTAAGAACATATATATTAACCCACGTCATTATCAGCTGCAGGTTGGTGTGACCTGAAACAGGAGGCAGCTCCTTCTGTTCTACCTGAAGAGTGCATTCTTAAAGACTTGATCATGTTTTCCTGTTCATCTGCCTAGGAGATGTGCCCCACAGCCACATCAGCCAAGTACTTAATTTCTGCAGTGTCTTCCTTCCCTCATCACCATTTCAGTCTCTGAATGCCATTGAGATCCGTGAAAAGGAGGCACCTGTTTAGCTGTTAAAATGTGGGTGTTTTCCTAGAGGGTGGGGCACTGTGGGGGTTGATGTGCTGGCCACATTTACCAAATTGATCGTAGGGCAAACATCTCACCTCGTTTTGTACAGGGATATGCTGTGCTGGCTGCTGTGAATGTCATGTGAGCCACAGAAAATCCCTGCAAGGACCTCTCACATCTACCTAGCAGGGCTGAGTCAGGACCTAGGGCATGTCTCTTTCCAACACCCTAGCAGGGACTCCTCCACTCTCCAGCAGTTTTATTGGCAGTTTTGTGTCACGGCAGATTTCCGGCCATTTGGGCCATCCTGAACCCCCCATGGAGAAACATGGGTGTTGCAAGCACCCATCATGCAGAAACAACAATTAGTGTCTGCCACCATGGGCCAAGTGTGAACTCATGGACCAGAGAAGAAAGGCTCTATCTTCTCTTCTGTCTTCTGGCACATCCACAAGATGTGCCAGAAGCACTGGTGAGGCCACACCTCAGCACTGGTGAGGTTGCACCTTGAGGGCTCTGTCCAGATCTGGGCACTCACTACAAGAAAGACATTGATGTGCTGGAATGTGTCCAGAGAGGGGCAGTGAAGCTGGTGAAGGGTCTAGAGAGTGTCATGTTAGAGAGATGGGGCTGTTTATCCTGGGGAAAAGGAGGCTCAGAGGAGACCTTATCACTCTCTACAACTGCCTGAAAGGAAGTTGTATCCAGGTGGGTGTCGGTCTTTTCCCACTGAAAACCAGCAACAGGATGAGAGGGCATAGCCTCACTCTGGACCAGGGTAGGTTCGGGTTGGACATCAGGAAAAGGTAGTTAAGCACTGGAATGGGCAGTGTAAGAAATTGGAGTCACCATCCCTGGAAGTTGTCATGAAATGACTGGATGTAGCACTTAGTGCTGTGGTTTAGTTGGCATGGTCATGTGTCGCCCTGAATTTTGCAGTTCTTCGATGTTTTCATTTCTGTAACAAAGTTCTCACGCACTTTCTGTAAACATAGCCATGTTTTGCTAACCGTCCTTATCGTTTGCATTCCATTCTCCCTAGGAGGAGACTTTTGATGGATCTTTCCTTAGACCAGTGTGATTGAGAGGTGGTGATTTCTCCCTCCAATCCACGGTGATTTCTAAGAACATATATAATAAAGAGCGGGCCAGTTTGGCCCCCCCTTTTTCTGCCTTCTCTCTGAGAGAGGAGTTCGTGTGGTTCTTTCATGTCCAAGTGTGACAGTCGTGTTCAGTGAAAGGTAAGACTCTGTCTTGGAGATCTTTTCCAACCTTAATGGTTCTATCATTCTATGATCTTTTCAATGACACAAGCCCTGAACTGGCTCTTTGAGAGATTAAATTCTCCAAGCTCCCATCTTGCACTTTCCAGCCCAGGCCTCCACAGACTTGCTCCTTCCCACAGCATCCTCTCCTGAAAGGTCCTCCTTGCTATGATGCAGCTGTGTGAAGACTCTGTGCTGCTTTCACAAGGCGCACACGACTTCTGGGCACGGTATTACCCGCTGCCTCTCTCCCGGCAGAAGAAGGTGAGCTCCCTCCCTGCAAAGCGGTGTGTGCTGCACCTCTAGTGCTGGGGGTGCACGCCGCGTGCAGTCAGTGTGTCTGCACCAGGATCTACAGGCGAGGGAAGCACTGTGCATGGAAGCTGGGAGGACAAGGAAGCACTGGTTCATGGCGAACAGCCAGTGAAGGACATGTGCAGCTGCCTCATTCCTCCTCTAGCCCCCAGGGTGGATGCGCCCACCATCATGGCCAGTGCCAGCATGTCTCTGTGCTCCCCTTCAGCTGGGTGTCCCCTGCGTGGTGTTTGGCTACACCAAAGCCTCTCCTGCCCCTTCCACCAACAGCTGTGCTGGATGTGCTGGTGCCTCCTGGCCCCACAATCAGCTGCTCCATCTACCCATGTGGTCACAGACTGCCTTGTACAGCCTCGTGGAGAGCGGGGGTCGCAGTTTTAGGGTGTTGCAGTGCTGGTTCACTTTGGTCACCAAGACAAAATTTTTCCCCTTGGAGCTAAAAATACCTGACCCTGAAGTGTCTCCCTCCGGGGACAATTAAAGCAGAATACAGGCTTAAACCTCTCATTTTAACAGCTTAGAGGCACCTACATAGATCACCACAGACTGTGACTGTTGCCTTGTGAGGATTAAAGGCCTCAGGCTTTCTTTCCAAAAGCAAAGATCAAGTGGTAGTCCTAATGTCCATCACAGGAAGAGAAAAACGAATGACTTTCCAGAATAAGCTCTTCTCCCCAGTGGGGGTACTGCCTGCAGGGGGAAGCCTGGAGGTACTCAGAATGGGAGCCAAGTCCTCCTTGTGGCTCACGACAGCCTATGTTATTTTGGGACAAATGGTTGAATACCCAAACCCCAGACTTTTCCGCCTCAAATCCCAATTTTCTGACCTATTAGATTAAAAGTTGGGACCTGCTTCTTATATCTCATCCTCGCGCCTGCCAGGAGTCATCACTGTGTCTGGATCAGTAAGGCTGAGCCAACTGGTGAACTTGTCTCATTATCTCCTTGCCGAAAACTTACAAGCGTTACTTATTCTTGGATACTTGTAATTTTTATGCTTTTCCTACCCAGAAGATTAGCTCAGGCATAGCAGAGCTCAGAGCACAAACCCATCTTTTGGCATTAACTTATCCTGGGCTGGCTGTCATTTTACAGTACTTGCACAAAAAGAGTAACTAGCAACAGCACTTACAAATCATAGATTATATTGTATTGGTTTAGCTCATATTGTTTGCCTTAAATTTATATTGTGCTTTAAATGTCACCCATTAAAATTATTAGGGCAAGGTTTGCCCTCAGTTTATAGCCCCTCTCCCCAGCAGCTCATAAGAGAAGCTGCTTCACAGTTGTCCTCATCTCATTTTAGTCATGACGTAGAAGTCAGAGAGAGTGTCCAGAGAGCTGTAACACAGCCTGGAGCTGTTTCACTTCCAGACAAGTTTTCACTTTGTAAACCCAGGTACCAAACCAGACAAAGTGCCTTAGAAAGATGCATTTCCTTTCACTCACCCCCATCCTAAATCCTTGACTTCTATTTGGGTGCAGTGATGCAAAAGTGGATAAGGGACCAAAAAGCCCCACCTTGTCTTTGGCAATAGGTTTTTCTGAGTTCTAAGCCTAAGGAAGACCATTCCTTTTTCTAGGAGAGTACTTTAATTAACGTATCCCTTCTGACTGTTTTTATTCCGTCTCATGTGTTGCTTTCCATTTTTCTGTCTGCCCTAACATTTCCTCTAAAACACAGTTCTTAAATAGCTTCAGCCGTGCATACAGAACTTTCCGTGGATGTTCTTAATCTGTGAAAACAAGATCTGTAGCAGAGACAGTAATGCAGCTCTAAGCACAGATATGCCAGTGACACTTCTTCAGTGCCTTTAAACTGGTGAATGTGATCTTATTTTGGCTAGTGACAAATCCCAGTGATGAAATGTCAACAGTGTTTACACAGAAGTCAGGCAGTGCAAAATTAACCCTTTCCAGCACTGCTCTCAGGGTAGAACAAAGCTGTTGTTTCCTTCTGTGAGAATCAGGCTGGCAGAAAAGAAGGAAACTGGTATGGAAGAATTGCCAAAGGGCCATCTGGAGGGTCAGCAGAGACCATGTGAAGCTGGCCATGCTCTGTGTGACAAACTGAACAACCCATGAGTTTCTGTTGAGTTGTCCTGGGCAGTGTTTTCCAGACACACCTGATGAGGGCAACGTCACAATTAGCGCAGATTTCCTTAATGTGAGTTTGAACCAAAACCACAGCTATCTTCCAAGATCATCTTTGCCATTACATACATAATGTCCAGGTCTCTCAGCTTCTGTAGGACAGTTGAGGTGTGATACAAAGCTGGACAAAGTTTAAGTGCAAAACTTGAAATATATTTTGCCATGTAACCCTCTGCCTGCTCATTAACAACATGGGTGGTGGTCTAGGGACATAAAGGCAGACAGCAGAAAAGGAGGAAACAGGATCCTTCTGTTAAAGGTCCTGACTGTGTTGAGCATTAGGTCTGCAGTGCATATCATGTCACTACCATGACTGAAAAAGCCCTAGACAGAAGCAGGGGATGTGCAGGAGCAGGGAGTGGGTAGCCAGGGCTGAGCGAGCCAGCAGGTGGCAAGATGGGAGGAACACACAAGCGGTAGAAAAGCACTAACACTTCCCCTGCGAAGAAGCACGTCAAAAGGCCTGGGAGAAAATGGGACCTGAAGATCCAGTTGTTAGAGACAGTGGAGATGTCTAAGTGGGGAGTGCCGAAGGCATCTCTGCAGGGGGAAACAGGTACAGGTGACAGGTACAATGGTGCCCTAAGTGAGGTCCAGATACAGAGGGAGGCAGGAGAGGCAAAAAAGCCGAGTGAATTGTGGAGTAATGAGGCAGATGAGAACTTTTTGTAATGGTAACAGCAGGGGGAAAAAACACAAGAAAATAAGTGGATTTTAGGAGAGTTAGAGTGGGCAAAAGGGTAGAACTACTCCTTGCTTGGGCCTGGGAGAGCGGAGAAGACACCATAGGTGTCCATGACAGAGAAGCACAAGGAGATGGCAGCAGCCAGGCACGCTGAAGAAAAACTCCTCTGCTGTCTCACACCTCTTGCTAGAGGTGGAGATGGAGCTCTGGCAAGAGCTTCATCTGGAAACTGCACAGGAAAATCACAGAGCCTCTCCCATGCTGCAGCAGAAGTAGTTTGCGAACTGTGTCACCCTGAGGTCAGGAGATAACAGAGGCAAAGGATGCCTGGCACAAAGCTGGCAAACTGGGAGGCAGAAAGCCTTGTGCAAACTTGATATTTTATTGTTGCTAACCAAAATAGCTGTAAAGGTGAACTGAAGGAATAGGTCAGCTTTGAGCTTATGTGCACAGCAATACACAAAGGATTATAGACTGTTGCTTTCTTATTGGCTTTGGGGCAAACAGGAGTGCCAGCTGTGCCTGAGAATCTGTAGGGTTCCCTGCACTGGTAAGAGAAGAAAGTGTTAATGAGGAAAAAATTACTTAGCCAGAGCTATTAACCTGTCTCTTTCAGGGATTTTTATTACATCAGCAACACCCTTCTTCTTCCAGATGTGCTGAGCAATTCTAGTTCTTCTGGAAGTTTAACGTAGGTGCAGACATTTAGTTGTTTTGAAAATTATATTGTATCATACTCACCACATGAGCGCCATCCTTAAAATGCTGCTCCAACACAACTGCCCTATGGCTCTTGATTCTGAAATGCAAGCTGAATTAAACATAACCACCAAAGACAGACTTACTATGGCCTGTGTCTCAGCTCGTGCTTTGGCAAAATGCAGGTACCTTTTACACACAGACAAGTAAGATAAGGCATAAAGCTTCATACCTGATGCAAGACACACTGAAAAGCCAAAAAACAGTGAGAAGAAAGAAAAATAGCAGGAGGGCTCTGAATGCTTACTTGCTGGCACAGTTTTCCTCTTTTAGGAATTTGGTTTAGGTTTCAAATGCCCCTTATAGAGAGAGAAACTGCAGTCCTGTTCCTGAGGCTTTAGAGTAGCCAAACTCCTCTCTCCTTGCTTTTTGGCCATTGGTTGTGCTCTTCAGAGGCCATTTCAACATGTTATAAGGTAAGACAAGACTGTGACCCAGATTCTGTTCTCTTGGGTGCTGTGGCTCAGCTGTACACACTAATGTTGCTTGGGGTTTCACTGTTTCCACCCTTCCTACTGTTCCGGTAAATTTGATTTCCCACTGCAACACATAAAGAGCAACAATACCTGCTCCAAGGCATCATCTCACACCTCTTTGTCCTCAGCCATGAGAAAGAGTCCCTTTTAAAAGCACTGTGCTTGCATTCATCTGGCTTCTGCTCTTCTTTATATTATTTAATATTTTCATTGCATTTTCCTAAGATTCTTTCCCTAAGACCTTTGATAAACCACAGAACACTAAACAGACTTGCAGTTACTTTCCAGGACAACAAAAGCTAAGGGTCAGATGAAGGAGAAAACATGACTTCAAGGTAGACCTATAAAACCTTGTTCATTTCAGGGGCAGCGCGGGAGTCTGCAGTAGAGATGTCTGCCTAACAGCTGGTTGCCATGTCCACAAACACTTTTCCTGCTGGAAGCGTGTTGGAAGGCATTTTAAGGGCAGTACTGGTTAAGGAGAGTCAGCCCAACAGCTGACCTTTCCCAACAGGAAAGATCACTGGAGTCCTGAATGCAGAATAATTCCCGAAGGATCCTTCTTTATTTCACGTGACATGGTATTCTTCAGAGTTTCATAGTGCTTTCATCAAATAGCAATATCTCACATGCATGTGGTGGTGAACATTTTTCACTGGTTCCTCAGAGGCTCCTCCCTGTCCCTCTGGACTTGTTTACTCAAGGGCAAGCAACTGGAATTACATATCCCTTACACCTGTCAATGGAGAGAACACATTATTGCCTGCACCTCTTGCTGGTTACTTATGGAGCGGGCAGAACAAAACAAGCACAGGGCCAGGCATGGCTTGAGAGGAAAATCCCCCTTCTTTGGAGCTGTGGCCAACTTACTCATCGTGAAGAAAGACAATAATAATTATAAAAATGAAACAGACAATGCAGTGCTGACAACTTTGTTCCTGAGAAAGGGATAAAGGATTTGAAAAGGTTCTGAAGTATTTTCCAAAGGGATCACTTTGCCCATGACAGAAAAGACAGAAACGTGGCAACAGCGGTGGTAGCACACTAGAGCTGGGGAATAACAGCTCACTGCTTCATTCCAGTGTCTGAAAGGGTCGTATGACCATCTGATTCCATTTCAGCAAATCATCTTCTATGCAAAGCTTGTGTCTGTTTGTTGTTCCTTTCTTAGCAGTAAAGAGATGCTTCTGAATGTGCATGTCTGCCCCACACTAATATTTTTTAAAGGCTTTAAGTTTCATGCTCGACATCTGCTCTGCGTGAAGTCCCTTTCTTCAGACAGCTCAGGAATACTTTGCAAATATTTTTATTGTAATTCCGGTGGCCACAGCACAGGGAGCATTCAGAAGGATGCAGCTCACTGGACTGGAGCGATGGGGAGGGTGGAATTCAGCCCCCCACACGCTTCACCAGGCTGTGCCCTGCCAAGCTTCCTCCTGCCTTGCCTCCTTGGAGCTGCCCTGTGCTGGTGAGCTAAAAGAAAACTGCAGCCATATTATGGGGGCCAACAACGTGGAGGTACAGTGTGAGAAGCACTCGTCGCCATGAATAAAGAGTGAAACGTGGTTTTTTTAAAGTTGCTAATTCTGCTTGGCATTTCTGAGCCCAGCATTGAAAGCATCCATCTTGTTAAGAAGTGATGTCATTTGTGACAGTGGTAGTATTAGAAGAGACTGCAAACGAGTTTTCAACCTGCTTTAATAATGATTTAACAACCAGGAAAGTAATCAATATTTTAGGGATAAATTTTCTACTGTGTCTCTAGTAGACTCCATTTTTGCCCATACAGAACCGTGTCTACAGATCTGCTGGAGAAAATATCTGAGTGCATGTGTCAAAAATGTACATGGGAAATATCACACCTGCAACACTTACAGCCCAGCACCGAGTTTATACTGTGAATTCATAAGTATAAAAGATCCCTTTGTCTTTTCCTAGTCTCTGATAAAATCAATCCTACCTATCTCTCTGATGAATCTACAAAATAAATATTATACCTGTTTTCTCTTACATATTTTTGTATTTAAAAACAACCAAAAAAAAGCTGGGGAGTTTTTGATACAGTGCAGTATCTAGCGCAAGGCACCAAAATGCAATTTACTGATAGAATTGGATGACATTTGAATTTCACATCCTGGTCACAAAATGAGATTATGGCATTCTAAAGTGCTTGGGTAATTGATGTGCAGATGCTTTTTTTTTAAAAAGTGGATTATCCAAACTGAATGGTTTACAAAGGAAAAAAAAAAAGAAAGAAGCTCAGTTTTCTTTGTTTTGAATGCCGATTCATTCCATAGCTATGCCACTAAAAACAGAAGCCTTTCAAATGGCTTTGTGGTCTTGTTTATTTGCTTGTTTTGGCTGAGTGAATTGTTTTTACACAATTTCACTCCTACATAAGAAATATTCTTATAAGACTATTTAATCATAGAGAAAGTTCCTGAAAAGGCAGGTGGGGAATCTATGTCCTCCCTTCTTGTGAGAAATAGACTAATATTTTCTGGGCTAAGTAATAATTACATTATTTACTCTTAAATTAGTTGATATTTTAACTGAAAAGTGCTCTGAAGTTTTTAAACCTGAGTCACTCAAAATCACTATTCCCCTCAAAAATATTGGTCCTGCAGCAAAATTCTCTGGATGACCTCATTTCCCTGAGGTTATTTTTAACATATCACCAAGACAGATGACTTGACTTTATGCTCCAAAATATTCACGTTATTATTTATAGTAAGTCATACTAATGCTAATAGTAGCATAATGAACTTTGGTTGCTTTATAAGAAGCTTAACAAGATGCTTAGATGATCTTTTAGATAATTAGAAAATATTTAGATACAGAATATCCAAAGGGTGGATTTCTAAGGGCCTTGTTTCATGTATGTTCAACTCATTAAGTCACATTCCCACTCTGAAGTTAATGGGAGTCTCTTTACCTACAGCACCACAGGATTTGACCCAAGGTCGTGGATGCCACAATACTGATGAATAATTTTCCCAGCTTTTTTCTCACAAAGTCAGTCCTTGTGGATATTTGGCCAGTGAATGACTCCTGGTGATAATGTTAAAAATCTTCTTTATGTCTAGCAAGAATAATAGCTACATTTTCATTTTAGAGCACATGTGATAAACACACCTTTGGAAACCCATCCTCAGCTCACCGGGAGCTGGATTAGGGTCTGTTTTGGATTACACCATGCAGGGGATGCTCTGAACTTCAAAACTTGACATCATACACAATTTTACGGGTGTAAGAGAACCAAATGATTTTTGCCTTTCATTTTAATTCGGACATTTTCAATCTGGAGGTGGCCCAGCTGCCATAAAACACAACAAGGGAAGCCAAGATGGCATGGATGGGTTTATGTTGTGGAGGCTGGGAGGGCAGGGATGGGGTGGGAGAGCTGCTGGGGAGCTGCTGGAGTCCCCACCTGAGCAGAAAGCCTGGTCCAGACTGCAAGCTGCAGGTGTGCACTCCTGGGCCAGGCGTGGTGGACAGTGCCACGCGTGACAGGAAAGGGATGTGGCTGTGGGTGGTGCTGTGCACCTCTGTCTCTGCGTGGTGCTCAGCTTTGTGAGGGAAGGAGGGGGTCCCTCACCTGCAGGACAGATGTCAGGTAGAGCAGCATTTCCTAGCAAGTGGCAGGAATTAATAGGGAGGTGGTGAACAGCCGTGGATAGAGCACAGCATGAAATGGAGTCATACTGCAAGGGACAAGTGAAAATCAGGAAATCCTGACACTGGGATTTTGCTTAAATTATATGCCACAGTAAAAGGTATCTCTGTTGGGGGATCTGAGATGGAAGTTGACAGTAAGAGTCCCAGAAAGCTAAACATTTCCTTTCCTCTGGTCTTTACTCTAAATTTATCTCAGATTTGACTAGAAACCAGACCTGTATGAAAAGGAATATGCATTTTCTGACTACCATTCACTAATCCTCATACAACAATGGCTATGACCCTACTAGTCATTGCAGATATTACTGACTTGGAGGATCTGTGTGTCCATAAAAGTGTGTGCATATGTGAGAGAAGGTATGTGAGACAGTCTGTACTCCCATCCCTAGTACAAAGCACCAGCCCAGATTTCTAAGCTGACAGATTCTGAAATCTGTGAAGTAGAGGAAATACTTTTTTGGGCATGGTGCAGAGAGACCCTTTCGGGAATCAGAAGGGCTTAGGCAGGATGTCACAGGTATGAAGACAAATGTTTCAGTTGTCCTTATGAGCATGTTTCCAGTGATTTGAGTGTCTACTTGTACTCTTGCAAAGTAAAGCCTTCAATGCAGGCAATGGAACTTGCACCTGGCAGAGAGGCTGGTGCAGCTGCTGGGAGTGGGAAATAGTCCATGCAGGCTTCAGTGTGGTGTCTTTTTCTCCTACCAATCAATCAGGCTCAGCAGCCAAACAGGGCGTACCAGTGCATACAGTCTTGAGCTGCGCCAAGGAAAATACAGGTTGGATATTAGGAAAAAGTTTTCTATGGAAAGAGTGATAAAGTACTGGAATGGTCTGTCTGCAAAGGTGGTGGAGTCGCCATCCCTGGATGTGTTTAAAAAAAGATTGGATGTGGCACTCAGTGCCATGGTTTAGTTGAGGTGTTAGGGCATGGGTTGGACTTAATGATCTTGAAGGTCTCTTCCAACCTAATGATTCTGTGATACCAGGGCATCCATGCTGGGATGTGAGATGACTTGGGAACCCTTGGTGTTCGGTGATTCTGAGGAAGCTCCAGCTTCCCACTGAATGGGAGAGCAATGCCAGGTATAAGGTGTTGCACTGGTGAGCTATTCAAGACATACACAAAAAGAGAATGAAAATAAATCTTGGCTCTCCACATTGGGCTGGTGCAGATATCCAGTCAACCTAACACTGGAGTACGATGTTCCAGTCAGCTGGAGTCTTATTCTTCTCTGAAGAGCCCTGAAAAAAGTTATATTGAAATAAACCTGGCCAGAATGTATGCCAGAAAAGGTTTCCACTGGAATATATTACTTCTATGACTTGACATCTTCCTACAAAAAATGTCCCAGAGGTCTTCACTAGCTTTCCCACTTTATTTTCTGAACATGTGAACCCAGATCCTCCCAAAGCTACCCATTTGCCCACGTTCTCTCAGTCTACCAAGCAAAACATTTGCAAAGCACTCTGCTAAACCAGAATTTTTAACAAATTTGTCTTCTGTGCAAAATGAAACAACACAATCCTACACTGCAGCAAGCAACCTAGTCTGGAAATTTTCATTTTTATTTGGAATAAGAAACATTGTCAATATGTAAGGAGGCAAAGATATTTCAGATGTTTCTATTCTTAATATTTCTATCATGTATGTGTTCTTAGAAAGGAAGAGGAGTGGGTATGAAGAGGAGTGTCACATCACACAGATCTAGGGGTTCATTGAAGGGCGGAGAACACGGCGGAGGGGAGAGAGACACAGGACCATACAAACATGCACCACTAGTTACAGCCTGTGACACTCATGACGGGTTCCTGCCGTCTGATTCTGTTGAAGGTGTGCTCAGCCTTTGAAAGCCTGAGAAGTACAGGAGCAGGGGGTGACAAGCGGTTTAACGATTACAGGACGGTACAACCACATCACGTGTTCTTGGTCCTTGGTCTGACCCAGCTCCTGACCTGTTACATAACTGCAAGCAAATTCTTTTACTGTTCCAGTCCAAATCCTGCAGTCTGCACCCAGGCAAAACAGCCCTTGCAATAAAATTCTGTCTTGCTGAATGTTTTATGGGTAACCACCATAACACTGTTTCCTTCCTCTCGCCCACAGCAAGATCTTCCGCTACCACAGTCCCCTGAGGGACAAGGCTAAATGTGCCATGATTTGGCGACAGGCTGTGATCAAAATCAAATCTAACACCAGTGTATAGCAGTGGTGACCCACTTTCACTCTTTATTTTCTCCTCTCCTCTGTGGTTCTCAAAAATCACTTGCCTCTAGCATTGTCACTTCTTTAACTCCCAGCCTAGAAGATCTGCTGTGCCAGAGCACCCCATGACTCAGAGAGATCCAAAAAGCCTGAGCTTAGCAGCATGCCTACTGAACTGAGACAAATAAGATGAGCAGGTCAGTCTGACGAGCTAATCAGAACTCTCCTCTAGGAAAGATTATGCTTCCAGGACATACTCCACATATTGCAGAAAGCATGTGGAATAGTGCCAAGGCAGAGATACCAACTCCAGCATAACCCACGTTTCCTCAGTCTTGCACATCCTCAAGGACAGTTTGTCCTTTGACCTAACACTACAAACCTTTAGAAATATAAAATATCTTCCCTTCCTTCTCAGTGGGGGAGTGTTTATCATCCCATCCTTTTCTCTGGTCCCAACACTGGGGATTCTGCAGATACTAAAAAAATGTCCCCAAGTGCCCAGGACAAAGTAGGTACAACACAAGCCCTGTGATATTCCTCAGTTCTCCATGTGAGCCCACAAGGGCTGTATTTGTGACCCCAGTGAGTCTTGGAAGGTTACTTAGCTGTGGCAATAGAACTGAAGTTACTACTTCCCTGTCTCAGGCAGGAAGAGCACATGCTGTGACAGAAGAGCTGCAGACAGCACCTATTGAGTCTATACAGCTTCATGAACATCATTTCAACTTCATTTCCAGTAACATTACCTGGACGAACATTCTCAACCCTGAAACTCATTGTTCTTCTCTCTATTTTTTTTCTTAATCACCCTGTGGCACATTTCTCAGTCTTGAAAGCACAACAGAAGATCTCTGTTGAAAGAGCAAATAAACTGCTGATTTACACTCCCATGTTTTCTAATCTGAGCTTGTCTTACCTAGACAAGCATACAATGCTTACTGTTTATCAGTAACCCTGTTCAAATATAAAAAATACATCATATTGGCTGAATGGTGCTCTGGGACTGACCCACTGATCAGACCTAGCAGCAGTCACGTTCATCCCCTGCGTGGTCCGGCCTTGTGTGGCTAGAGAAAATGGCAGAGAACTGATGAATAGCAGCCCCCCTCTGCTGTGGTGCATACTGATCCACATACTGCTGCCTAACACATTTGTGAACCCCTTTGGAAAAACAAAAACTACACAGCCCTTCTAAGAAGAGCCATTAAATGACATAGCAAGATCTTGTGTTGCTTTGCTTCCCTTATGTTTTGCTTAGGAGAATTAGTGCTAAGTCTCCATTTCAGAATTTTGAAGATTGCTATTTCGCTTTGGGCCACAAGTCAAACAGCCATTTTTAGTTCCACCCTTCTTTATAATTTTTGCACTGGGCAGGAATAGTAAGACTTTGCATACTGATACTCACATGCTAAGGAGAGATCTGCAAGAAGAATAATGCTGTTCTTATCTGCAATAGGGCTTTTTAAAAAGACTCACCTACCACTGTTCTTCGGTTGTTGTAGTACCAAATTTACATGCAGGTCTAACACTGAAAACAAATAAGCAGTGGCTCGTGTGTGCGTGTGGTGTGTGTAGTGTAGCAGATACTGGGGCAGATCGTCAGCTGGTGTAAATCAGCCTAGGTCCATTGACTTTAATGGAAACTTGCCAACTTACCCCAGCTGAGAATCTGATTATTGTTTTGCAAGTTCTTGCATTAAAGATAAGCATTCACACTCTGCTCTGTTACACTGGTGTAAATGGGAGTAACTTCACTGAAGACTCTGGAGTCTTGCTAGATGTGCCTTACCTGAAAAGCAGAATTCAGTTCAAAATTTTAATGACAGTTAAAGCAGTCTTTACCTCTACAACATTTCATCTCTCCCCTTTTCCTTAAAAAAAAAAAAAAAAAAAAAAAAAAAGAAAAAAAATCCAAAAAAAAAAAAAAAAAAAAAAAAAAAAAAAAAAAAAAAAAAAAAAAAAGGTAAGGAAAAAATATCAGTCTGTCATGGAAAATTTCAACTAAATCATTTTTTCTCTGACTCTCATTTCCAGGCTTTGTGCAAATAGTTTATTTGATTTGACACCTACTGCACAAAAGGTTGCCCCTTCTGTTCTATCTAAGCTGGTATCAAGAAAAGAGAGGGGAAAATCGCGCAGCTGGTAATACAGAGAACCCAAAAATATACAAAGACGTACCAGAGGGAATAGTCATCAACATAAAGTGAACAAGCACCCAGACTATTGATTATATGCTGCTCACAGAACACTAGGCATTTCTGCCAACTTCTTTCCACTCTTATGCTGAGCTGCAGACAGCATGTTGTACTTTGCATCATCAGTTTTGATGAATAATGCACTGATAAACACTGCAGCCAATATTCTGGAGGAGCTGAGAAGCCAGATGTCATCTGGACCTCCAATAGTTTTAACCCTGGGTCTCTGACAGACACTGAAATAAACACTAGACATGCACTGCAGAACGGGCGATGCCCAAATGTGAGGTTAGGCACAATGTTACACTGGCAGGCATATGAAAAATAGGGACACTGTAATCCTTTCTCTAACAACTTCCCGAGGTACTGAGACAGTGAGAAGGCAGCACCCTGGTGTGAGCTGCTCTCTGGAAACACCTGCCAGGTGCAGCATCCCTGGGCGAGCAGGGGTGCCTGGACAAAAGGAATGCCATTATCCGTGTCAGCTTGGCCCTGCAAGCCGCTGCTGGCTCCACGCTGAAGGGACTGAGCGAGGGGCTGGGCAGACTCAGCCCCTGGGGGAAGCAGAATCCTCATTCAGGAACACGGATGAGTTCCTCCCAGGGCTGCGGGCTGGATGTGTTAGGATGTCAGGGTGGCAATCAGCTGGGCATCTTAGCAGTGCACCAGAGTCTTTCTGCTCACAGGCGGCCACACGTAGCAAGGGTTCTCAAGGCCTTAAGCTTTATTCAGTATTTATTTCACCTGCATCCTCACCAGTGAGGCTCAACTGTTTTAAGCAACAGGCCCCTTAGGCCCCTCCAAAAAGGCCAATGCTCAGGGGACCTTGAGACTGTGAAGGTTTCATTTCAGTGAGTCTCAGCAGCACCAGGTTCCATTTAAAATCTCACACAGTTTAGCAATATCAGCAGTGAGATTATGCAGTTTTGGAAGTTTTGGAAACTATTCTACCCACCCACCTCAATAATCCAAGATCTCAGCATGCCATGTAAGAGTAAAACTTACTTTTTTTTAATAAATGAGGGGAGAGGCTCTCTCTTTCTCAGAATTACAGTGTAAAGGGCTGATTGCTAACTCGAAATTCTGTTTAAGGAAGATCTGCTTATATAAAAAGCCAAATTAGGCTCTCAAAGGCTGAGTGTATGCCTAAGCAATGGAAGAGTGGTTTCTCTCTGCTGGCACTGCAACACTGCTAGGGTCAGGAAGCCCCCTCATGGTTTGCTCACCAGGAGGAGGGTTGTATTATTTGAAGCATCCTAAATGTTCTGCTTTATTTTACCGCCAGAATTTTCCAAGAAAAACTGCCTGTTGAAAAGAATATATGTGGCTTAAATACGGAAGTGTTTTACCTCTATTTACGTTCACCACCTTCTTTTGCACCTGAGTAACCATAGTTGGCAAATTCTCTAAGACAAGCCCTATTCCCACACTGAGGGGAAATCCAAAAATAGGTAACGTGCTCCTTATAAAGCTATTTCTTTTCCATTCAGCTTGTCAAATAATTGACAAATGTGAAGCATGAATAAGGACCTCTTAATGGTATGAAACAATCCAAAAAGAAAACTGGCATGCACGTGAGAAGTGGTTAAAACAAAGTAGTAGATCAGGAAATGCTTACATAGATAAGAGGTAAGCTGTTAACAGGCAGAGGCAGTGACTACAGTGGAATTTCAATTATACTGACATTGATGGGCATAGCAGTAGTGGAGTCATTAAGGATGGATGCGTGTTTCTGAGTGCAGTACCAAACAGTTTTTTCGGTTTGAGGAGCAATCAACAAGACCAGGGGCTATTTTGGACTTAGTCCAAGGAAATGAGACTAGGTGAAATGAATAATATGGAAGATAATAAACCCTTAGGGCTAGGTTATAATATCATCATGTTGGAAGCACTTCTGAAAATATTTGTGAATGGTTATAAAAGTACAATAATTCTGAGGACAGAATGAGTTGTAGAAAGTTGATTGGAATCAACTGTTTGTGGACAATAATGGAAAAGCATGCAGTATTTAAGAAATGGAGAGACTGCTATTTCTATTCAGTTTATTAAAATCAAAGTCAAAATGATAGCAAAAACAAGCTAATGTAGCCTCAAAAAATGTAATAAAGGTATCAAAATGCTTTTCTTATTTAAAAGGCCAGGCATCCTTGAAAAATGGGAAGGTTTGGCAGTTTTAAAATGAATGAGAACAACATCGAGAGAATACCAACAATGAATAATATCCATTAAATATTTCAATCAAGACCGAAGCCAAGCTGCTCAAGTGTATGCATGCAATGTAAATGGCAAAGAAGAAGAAGAAAAAAAAAGAGAGATGATAGTGAAACATGGAGCACTCATTTGTATCTATTTCCACAAATAAAAGGACCAGTGCTCAGCCTTTCATTCTGAGAGAGCTCCCGTGGCTACGGCAGAGCAAGGACAGGAGCTGGGGCTATTCAGGGGGCACACCCTCAAGGAAGCTGCTGGCAGTGGGAAAGCAGGATAACTACTTTCATACAGAAGGGTCTGATCCCACTCTTGTGGTGCTCAAAACCACTTAAAAGTAGATGCATAAGAGTTGGCACAGGGTCTGCCCTGGCAGTATGGTGGCTATTCTCACTTGCCGTAACAACAGGGAAGATTCAAGAGGAAGAAGTGTATCTTGATCCATACAAATTACTCTGAATGATTAAATGGTCAGAGATGTGGTTCAAGCACACACATTTGATTTCACAGAGATGCAGCCAGGTCCTCTGCCTCTCCTTGGATGGCCGCTGCATCCAGGTGACGGGTGCTGTAACATCTCTCAGTAAGCCAACTCAGCCCTTCCCAATTTACCTATGCTTTCAGCTGCCATTTCTGAGCAAACTGGATCTTCTCCTGAACACCACAGTTTCTCACACCAGAGAGGTCCCTTTTCTTTCTGCTCAACTAGTGGTGGGAGGGCCAGAGCCATCTGGCTAAATCTTACTCGGGGAAGGAACAGGAAGGTGTTGCCTGATAGGAGACCCAGCAGAGAGATGGACAGACAGCAGACGGTTGTGAAAACAGGAGGCTGTGTGGTGGGTGAAGGGGAGTGTGCTGAGGGAGGTACTTTGACTCTTCCCAAGGAGAAGCAGGGTGCCCTTGGTGAGAGCGTGCTGCAGTCAGCAGAGAGCCTGGCCAGGCAGAGCCCAGGCTGGTCATGCCTGGCTAAGCAGCACTTCGTGGCCCTGTAGGGATGTGTTGCTCAGCTGGCAGCATCTCCTGCTGCTGTACACAGCCTGTGACAGGGGCTGCTGCTTCTCCCTGGGATGGAGATACCAGAGCCTTCCTTCTTCCTTCCACACAGTCCACATCTCAGCCCACATTTCTCAGCCACATTTCTCAGCCCACATCACCAGCCAGCTACACCATGAAGCTGAACTCCAACCTTCTCCAGTATCCAGAAAGGTTGGAATTACTTATTTCAGTTCAAACTTGCAAAGTGGAGAGCTCAAGATGCCAGGGTGCATATTATATCCCAGATTTCAAAGCAGGCCTCATGGCTAGCACCCAAGCCCCAAGACAACTCTTCTGATTTTACAGTGTGCTTAAGCTGAGGACAAAACAGTGACTTTTCCTCTGCTGCACTGATGACTATCAAACAGACTAAGAATCTAAAAAAAGATTCCCACAATTTAAATGTGGGGTTTTTCCTTCAGCTACAAATTCTGGCCTCCATGCTCTCCAAGTACCTTCAGAACAAAAGACTGTCATGTTGTTTCAAAGATAAAGATGAAAAGTGGTTGATTTTGTCCAGTTACACATTGTGGTAATGAACCCAGCACAAATTAAGCTTGCCAAGCCCCCAAGTAGATGGAGACCTTTTAGTTTTGTGTTGGGGTGTGAAATGTGTCCAGATATGACCAAAGATCATTCCTTTGTGTGACATCCTTCACCCATCTCCTTGGAGAGAGAGGATGGCATGGTGTGGAACTAGAGTTTATTGCATGAATCCTCTCCCCCTAAGCCCTTTGGCACCTATCAAGCATTGAGCATCCCCCACTGCTCCCCACAGCCTCCTCTCCCTGCAGCTGCTGCACCACTGATTCAAATGCCTCACTGGAGCTTGCAAGACCCCTACTAGCCTCTACTGTAAGCTGGCCTGAGGAGATGGTTCACACTGTGCTCACAAAAGCCACAAAACTCAGTGGAAATTTCAGCCCTGAGATAATGATCCAAATTTCCATGAGCCCATAAAGCACTCTAAAAAATTAGCAGGGAGAGTGCAAGATCATGCATACCTGTGCAGAATTACTTGTCACCTAGGCAGGGAAGCAGAGAGGAGGATGTAAAAGGAGGAGGTTAGTGCAACAGCAGGGCTGCATTTCTCTCTCTAGAAATTTCAGAACTATGGAGGTGCAAACAACTGTTCCAAAAGAAAATGGATACCTTTTTTATAAGTAGAGTCTGAGAAAACAAGACTGGCAGTGATCCATGAGACCCTGGAAAGCTCAAATCAGGATGTTCTCCTTTTCTCAAGGCAGCCGTACAAATGAGGAACAAAGAAAGGATTGCATAAGTGCAGAAACCAGACTAAATTATTATTTTCATTTTTAAAAAATTCTACCGCACAGCCTGGCCACGAAGAAGAGCAAAGCCCCAGCCTTTGTGGCAGAAGAACCTGCCACATATTTGCCCTGGGTAATGAGCTCAGAGGAGGAGATTTGAAAGAAGACTTTGCATTGTTCGAGGAGGCTCTGGAGCAGAGGGAGGGTGGAATTCCATCTGTTCACTTCCGCGCGGTTCAGTGAGCTGCTTCACTTTTAATGGTTCACTAGGCTGTGACACTTAGCAGAAATTACGGTAAATGTTTTTTAAAACCTTTACATTATCATTTAAGAAGCCGCATGACAAGATCACTGAAAAGCTAACCCTTTGATCTCTGTCTCTTGTGAGGTTTTTTTGTCTGATAATGGAGACAATGTACCATGTGCTATTGAGGCTGGATAATGTGTTGATGTGCATATATTCACTTTGTCCCCATCCTAATGACATTCTCTATGGGGTTTTTTCGTGCCATTGCAAAAAAACCAGCAGATTTTTGCCCTTATAATCTACAGTCACCTCGGCAGTTCCCATATAGCTCTTGGCACTTCAGGAGAGCTGACAAACGGCTCGCACTCCAGCTCAGATAGGAAGTACCCCATGTTACCAATCAGGTGGAATTCCACTTTTCCTGCTTGAGTGACTCTGTGAACAATGTAAATCATTAAGTAAGGCTTTGAAACAGTGCAGAAAGGTGATGGGGGAAGGGAGCCCTGTATCTGGTGCTTGTCCAATGTAATTTCACAGGAGGATTGTTAATTTTCCGTAAACCTTAGAAGAAGACCAAGTGGTAAGCAACAAATTCGGTTTCACTTGAACACTGGGACAGGAAGTCATGGTAAATGCTTGTACTCTTCTGTGTTTAATCAGCATTTAGGACATTTTTTTTCTCCTTATATTTTCTCCTTTCCATCAGAGTTTTCAGCACTTTATTGGTCTTTTCCATCTGGAGAAAAGTCTATGGAGTGCCTAGAAGCCTTGGAGCAGCCATTTGGATGCCTTCACTGCTGTAGAAATTGGCAAGAAGTGCCAAGAGAAAATCTTTACCTTTTTGCAAAGAAGGGGAACAAGTACAAATGGAGTCAGGCTCCCCACAGATCCATGGCTCACAAAGTTCTCTGCTGCCTTTGCCCTAGTCAAAGGAAAAGATTCACAGCTTCTTTAGACAGATAACACTCCCCCATTAACTACACTGCACAGGCAGCATGTCTCAAAAACAGGCAGCCTGAAAAACAAATATAAGCTACAAATTCCAGACCTTAGAGATAATTCTTATGTTTTCAGACCTTCAAGAATTAAATAATTAAGACTGTTTTGGTGTTGGGGACAACTATGTGCAGATTAAGAAACACTTTTTTGCTTTTGTCAGTCATGTCTGATCCAAGTCTTGGGCATGAGTTCACAGCACGAGTTCAAGCCCTCCACTATGTGAAGATATTCCATAGGAAATAGATATGTCAGAGATATAGATTCCAAACTGGAATGGTGTCCACAACACTAACTTCATTCTTTTCACATTTTACCAAGGAGCGTGGTTGTCAGCACACTTTGCAAGTAGGAATTTGGCCATCACAAAGGAAAATTCTGCAGCAAAATACAATTAAATGAACCCAGTGAATTCTTGCCATACCTCTTGCTCTCTCTAAATTCTGCTACTTTGTTGACCCTCTTGATGAAAAATCCCCATTTTCCTGCTATGAGGGGGAATATACCAGAAAAGCAAAAGGATGCTCAGACCATTAATGAAAAGCCTGGTAACTACTTGCTGAGAAGAGACAAAGAGAAGTCACCAGAGGGAGAAGGGAAGGAGGCAAGAACTGCAGCTGAGTTTCAGGTGGAAGAATATGATAGTTTGGATAAGCCAGCAGTAATGAAAAGGAAGGAAGTTGATGGGCTGGCTGGGATTCCAGCTATGAGTATCTTAATATTGTCCCCTCTAGCTGCTGACTTGAGTAATGTACTAGTGACCTTCAGAATCTGCCTGACATCTAAAACAGCACAAACAGATTAAACAGAAGCAAGCAGCTAAATGTTGGCACCACAGGTCTGTTTTGTATTGCTCCCTGCACCACCTCCGTGCTGTCCTTTGCCCATGATCTGAGATCAACCACACAGCTCAGGAGCATGCAGGCTGGGGAAGCCCCCACACGGCACTGCTCGTAACCTGGATGCCTCTGGCTGTCTCTGATTTGTCTCAGGAGGGCACAGAGACAGCAAGACACCCCCATCTACTCTCCCTCAACTGTGCTGAAATGTAATTTCAAATATTTATTTTCAAGAGTGGTCAAGTCTTTTTTTTCTTCCCCTCTTGGGGATTTGCAAAAGCTCATTTGAACTCCAATGTCCCTGTGTTGGTGCAGGGGCCAGTGAATGCTTTATTTTGCAGGGACATGCTGCCTCTCAAACTAAACATGGAATCCTTCCTGCAGAAATATCCCTATCTCATGAAATTGGAAAACCATGGCCAATATAGAGCAAATAAATCTATCTGCATGTGGACTTTGACTGGTATCAAACTGGCTCATTTATTGCCACAACTCTTTGCTGGGAGATTTTTGTTCTGCTGTAGAGCTGCTAAATTCCCCTTGAGTACTATTAGTGTTGCTGCTTTTTATGTCTCTCTCCATGACACTACTCAATGCAAGTTATAATTAACTCAGAGAAAGTAGAAGGGGATGGACTCTGTCTGTTTAGGGGGAGATGGGTACAGATTGGGAAAAGATAATGCCAAATAACCTTTGTGCTTTCTAGTATCCCCTGAACCTCGATTATTTTTAGACCTCACCTTTCTACTGAGAGGCAGCCAAAAGCCTGCTGTCTGCTGCAAACTACAGCAATCAGGACTGATTTTCAGGGCTGAGGGAGGACTCGAATAACTTGACTTGTAAGACCTTTGTACTGGCCTTTTGCTCAAGACTAATTTTTAGCCTTGGAGAAATACAGAAGCCACCCCTGGCTGAGGTCTTAGTATCAAAGGTGAAAATACATCTGTTTTCAGCAACACTGGACAGTCTGGAGAACAGTTTACTGCTTAACTATTAAAGATTTAAACACCAAATGCAGGACCTACACTACTCCCATAGATGCCCATGCATGTATAGGCACACACAAGCTGAAGGGCTCGTATGCAGCTGAGGGGTGCAAAGGCAGGCTGAGAGAGGGGAGCACAGGATTTCTGAAGGTGCATGCACATAAAGAGGAGCCTGGCAAAGTTTCTGGCATTTCTCAAAGTACTGAATTGTGGAAGAAGAAAAGGGTAGAAAAACTAGCAAACTAGTGATCATATATGCTTTGGACACAGAAATTATTCCCCTGGCAGCAAACAGTGAGTGCTAACATGGTCTTTGTGCTCAGCTCACAGAGTCTTTGGAAGTTGACAAGAAAAAATAAAGTGTCCTTACTGACTTTGACGTCTCTCCTGCAGGTAAATTCAGCCATAAGCAACTTTATATAGCTGAGTAAACCTACCGAGTTCAGCAGGATACTTTCATGTGCACGTTACTCACATGGTCTCAGTAATGCACATTCGCAGTCTAAATAGTTGATACTTTTGAACTATTCAAAAAAGTGAGTTTCTGAACCAAGAAGCCATTTGAATAACTAGTGTGCTATTTTGATCTGCATTCTAATTTGAAAGCTCATCATTATTTACATGATAAATATAAACGGTGCATTTGGACTTGTTATAGTCCATCATGTAAATCCGTATTTAAGCTTCATGAAAAAGAGGATTTGTGACTCAGTAGATCATATTAGCTGTAGAGCAGTTATTCCTGTTGATCAAATCTATTTTCTTACTGCCCAATGTGCACCAAGTCCATGTGATAAAAAATCCTTATGACATATTTACTGCTGTGTGAAATGATGTGGTCATTTTTAATTTCTTTGATTTTTTTCCTGTAATATTCTAAGCATTCTGGCTGTAATATATATTACAGCATTCCTATAATATTCTGGCATTCATGGAGGAGAACAGCAGTCTTACTCTAGGTGGCCCTACTTTGATCTCAGCTAGATGACCATGAGTGATGAGCTCCCATAGGTTTAACAAAAATTCCTAGAAATATTTTCTCCCTCACTCAATGATGCCTGTGATGTTCTGTGAGCATGTCCTCCCCACAAAAAACCCATGCCCACTCCATATACTCCCTTCCCAGCCAGAAAACATCAACTGTCTACCCTCATTTCCCTTGTTTTGTGCCCTTATCCCACTGACCCACCAGCCTTGTTCACCCCAATAGCCTGGTAGCACTCTGAGCTGGTCTCCTTGCCCTGCAACTGTTTTGTGAAACTGATTCAGTAGAAATGAGCTTGGTGGTTTCCTGTCACCACTGCTCCCTGGGGCACTTAGTGCTCCTGCCAACAATGGCTCTACAGCGCTGGATCAGACAACCACTGGGTCTGCACTACCAGAGGAACAGGCAGCCAAGAGGCACACCCATTTTCCTTCTGTTCCTCCCAGGCAGGCAGATGAAGGTATTTCCCACATGCTGAAAAATCTCTACAATTGGTGCGGAAAGAAGGGACAATCTCTTCTAGCTGGTGCACAGCACTATGTGCTTTTCTTGCTTCATGCTGGGCCAAAAAGGCCAATTTCATTCTTCTTGCTGCTGTTGTCTATGTGGCATCACATACATGTGCATTCAGAGGAGGCTTTCAGTGTAAACCAGAGAGAGCAGCTTTAGCATTTGACTATTCCTTCCTGTTTCCACCCCAAGGGCAATCAGAGGATACCTGCAATTACTGTGTCTTTATTTATAAGGCACAAAGCTTTTAGGGACCATTAATGAGCTAATGTTTTTAGGACAATCTTAACTGCCATAGTTTTGTGTACATTCTCCTTTGTACACTTGAAAGGGGATCAGAGACAGATTTTTGTCCCCTCAGCCTCCCGCAGCAGAAGGACTCTCTTCTTTCCACTGTCTCCAGTTTAAGGCTTGTTTTGCCAACAAAGGGAAAACAAACTTCAGCCCAGATCATCAAAGATTTCTAGAAAGCTACACACTTCAGAAAGCCAATGCTTTGTTATCAAAACTGAGATTATCTTTACAAAGCCCCAGTGGTTGTTGCTGAAAGCCAAAGCTTGTAAAAGACTCGCAGAAATCCTGTTTCCATCTGATATGAGGACAGCAAAAAGTGGGGTGCCACCCCATGCACCCCTGGGCATTTTGACCTTCTTGAGTGAAATCTGAAGCAGTCTGAAGCTGGGAGACAGGTCAGAGAACACTGAAGGAAGATGGAAAGGTAAGACAAATGAAATGTTAGAGTAAGGGCAACATTCTGCCTAGCAGATGTCGGGTATTCCCACAGTCTTGTTACCTTTGTTTAAATGTTTGAATCAACGCTCTTAGTTTAATAAACAAAACAGATGCAAAATCTGCAGCTAAGTGTTAGGAATGTATGTCAAGGCACAACAGGCAACCTCCATCTCCACTGGGACTGTGTTTTTTGGTCCAGGATGCGAAACTTGTTGTTAGAATTGTTCCCAGATTATATCCCACTGGCCCTGATTACCTTGATGTTGGGGAAATGTCTCAAGGGACGTAAATTGCCTGGAATCATTTGCAACAGCTGCCAGCAACTGCAATTCTATGTTATTACAAAAGCAATCTCCCTTCCTGGGAATTTGATTTGCAAAAATAGAAGAATTAATAGAAATAGAAAGAAAGGTTTTAAAATAAGATTGTTTCCAAAAACCAGGCACCTTTTTGACACAAGTATCCCTTATGCTCTCAAATGGGAATAATTATAGAAATGACTGTCACAAGATGGTACCTGCTCATGAAAAATAAATCTCTCCCTTGAATTTAGGCAGGCTCGAGTCAGTATTTCTTGCAGAAGAAATCTCTCTTTTAAGCTCAGTATATTTTCTGGAACAATGGATATTGAATTGTATCTGTTAATATAATCACTTGACATCTACCATTTTGTATATTTCGTGTTCCAGTGAAACCTTCTCTGTATTGCTAATGAAATAATTTTTTTATGTTCTCAATAATCATTATTCTCTTTAATGAAAAGTTAGGGCAGATCTTTCAGTCCTTACATGTGGGAATAATTTCTACCTTCACATTGCTTTCTTGAGTTACTTAAACTGACTTGAGTGAATTAAAGTTTTGTAGGGATGGCTTGCTCATAACTTAAGTGCTAATTGACATCTATTTCAGAACATGACATTCTGGAATAAACCCTACTTTAAGACATTATTGCAATTACGGTTTTTTATAACAATTAGTGTCATTATGTTTGGGATAGTAATTAATAAGACATTGCAGTGGAATGTAAGGCAATGTCTCCTACCAGCTGCCTTTGAAAATCTTCCATCAGAGACAGGGAGAAAGATCTGTCCTGAGTCACATAAAACATCTCCCACAAATATGGTGAAATGAAAGGAAACACAAGACTTCTGTCCATTAATTTTGAGGGACAACTAACTCTAGTGCTTGGAAATTTTGGAGTTCTGTTATCACAGATTAAATAAATTGTTCCATTTCAATGCCTTCGCTTCAGAAAAAGACCCAGGTCTGGATACAGTGGTCAGTATAACAAGTGATTGGATAGATAAAGTGATCCACTAGTACTTTATTTCCTATCCACTGCTCTGCCTCCCCTTTTACACCCAGGTAACTGTCAGAAAGGGACCCAGCTATTATAGATGACAAGGGGTAAATGCCTTCATGTTGTCCTCCAAAGGTTAAGGTTTACCAACCTCAGTTGGAAGCCACAATCTCCAATAACCATTAATCCACTAAACTCCAGTATGAGTGAACATATTTATGGCTGCAGTCACTAAAGGGTGAAATAAAGATTAGTTTTTAGTTAGGAACGCAAAGCTTTTTAGATCAATACAGACCCACTGCTGAAATCAATCTAAAGTTTGGAATTTTTAAGTAAAGATTTACTGGGCTTCCTTGTACAGTTAATTTTCCAAAGGGAGAATAGTCTCAGCAATGTTACATAGTAATCAAATTGAGTAAACACTAGTCAGTTCGTAAACTGACCTCAGTTATGCGCATAGCAAATGAGTGTACAGCAATAAAAATACCCATAATGTGGATAGTAAACTTGCCAATAAACAGGTAAAGCCAAAATGCACATATAGACTAACATGATAAAATATTACTAGCTACATTTGCCTATTTGAAAACATAAATAATCAATAGACATTAATAATGAAGTTGTTCATGCATTTCTTTATTACTGTGCATATTAAGTGTTTCAATTATTTCTACTTAGTTTGATAGATAAATGTATATGTACATTTTGTGCCTTGAAAAGAACATAGGATTACTCTTCAAAACAACAGCTACTGTTTAGATGAAAGAACAAGTGGACTGGAAATACACAGCTTGTTATACCCCTCTGCTGTTCATGTTTGATGCATGTATACAATTTATTATGCAATTTCGTGAGATTTGACAAAGTAATTGTCTGGCAAACCATAGCTTTAATGATGGTTTTTCTGCTTCAGACAAAAGGTCTGAAGGTAGTGCAGGAAAACGACTTAATAGATCAGTGTCTATAAATGCTGTTAATGTGTATTATATATATATATTTGCAATGGTAACCCAAGTTATTTTCTGAGTTACCGCACAATATGTTGTGAGATTCCATGTGGTAAATTCATTTTTGTCATCAGAGCTACTGCATGAAATCTTGTATGTTGAGCTGTAACTTCCAAAATAACTCGGGTCACTGCCCTAGTTTTAGTCTGGGTGTCTGTCACTGGGAGTTCTTGACAGTGGACCTGAGGCTGTGAAAAAGCCTGGATGTTACAATAGTGCTATGGTGGCTCAAAAAAGACAGAATTTCCATTGTTAATCCCATTTTAAAGGGTTCATCATTTGGCAGTTAAAATCCATTCAGGTCTGAAACCAAAATCAAACAATATATCAATTTCCTTTTAATCTATTCTTTTTAAATCATCATAATTATTCTTGAGACATACACCACAGAAATCCTAAGTTTTTATTATTTTGAACAATTTTGTAATCTTTTTTAACTAAAATATGTCTAATTTGAAAAAAAAAATTCTCAGCAGAGGGATGTTCTTCAGTTTGCCTGTCTCCCAGTTTTATCATCAGTAAAATACTAGCGGGCCAGATTCACAGCTTGTGTGAGCAGCATTGGGTCCACCAGGATTGTCCTTTTATATCAGCAATGAACTGATGAGCTGTATCCAAATGAAGTTAAAATGGAAGCCTTTTTTCATTTTTCCAGTGTTATTTCTCAGCTCTAGAATATTTGGGATGTTTATTCATATCTTGGTGTAAATGAATATGAGGCGTTGGGCAGACAGGAAGATGTTACCTTGTGAGCAATAGGTACCTGAAAATCACCCAGGCAACTTGAGCCTAAGAAAAAAAAGAGATACAATTCTCGTGACTGGGCTCCAACATCAAGTATTGCTTTGTTCTATTTCATCACCATTTTTTAGAATTAATGATATCTACCATCACACACGCCTTTTTTACCTTCGATACTGGGCTCATGAATGAGCTTGTTGATATCAGAGAAAACTATAGTCTCCTCTTAATCCTGTGGTACAACAGAAATAGAGCTACTATTGATTTCCTCACTTTTATCATTTGACACTATGGGAATCTTTGAAAAGGTGCAGGGGAACAATTTCCAGCTGTGAATGGCTGGCATATCCTTCCTGACAAAGCAGACCATAGATGATCTGCTTGTATTCCAAGGCAATGTCACTCAGAGCCAAACACAAGGATATTTTTATTATGTGAACTAGATGCTGGGCTGAAACAGCTGGCTGGTGACACACAGAGCCCTGCCAGCCTTTCAGTGATGACTTCTTTTTGGTTTCTACTGCCTGGGCCAGATTTGAGGCAGAAAGCTGGACACAACTTCCCACTTTGCGAGAAGCAGAGAAACAATTCAGCAAAGGCAAGGGATTCTTTTTTTTCTCATATTTTCTCCCCAGATTATCTGCTAACAAATTTATATAATCCCTGACAAAAAAAAAAAAAAAAAAAAAAAAAAAAAAAAAAAAGAAGTGGCATTTTTGCTATGCTACACCAACCTCAGGTTGCCATTTTGCAGTTGGACCTGGTGGAAACAAGACAGAGGACTTGTTTATCTAGGTAGTTAGTTGGGTTAAGTTGGAGCCACAGCTGGATTTCACCAAAATCACCCTCACCAACTAGTGAGGGTCAACACTAGCTAGGGGAATAATGCCTGACCTTCACTGACTACATAAAGTTAAAAATTACCAGGTTTTAATCTCATGAAGCCCTGTCTCTATGTTTCATGTTTGTGTTTTTTCTCTCAGCAAACTAACTAATTCGAATTCTGAGGTCCTGACTTTAAAAATATAGTTTGGAAAAGGGGAGAAGCAGCACATTCACTGTTTCACGATGGTGATAAGTCTGGTTTCTGAGAAAGCAAGGATACATGATCTCGACAGAGAGATCAAGAGAGATCACCTTCTTCCCCTTTGCAGCAGAACAAGACTATTTAAGTACAGTCCTAGTCTTCAAGCAGCCAGGTCAGAAGGTGCTCTGTGTTGTCTTAGAAAGATGGAGTAAAGCAAGTGGAAACAATAAATCTTAACTCACATTTCCTTGCTTTTTTATACATATGCCCCCAAAATTGTTAATGAATAAGCATCTTGGTAGTCAAAGCTAACACCACATTTTATTTTACACTGTTATTTCCTCATGAGGGACTGGACATCCAGCGAGTCCTCTCTGCCACATCCAAAGAAGACAATCCCAGAGCAGTTAAAAAGGAGCACTATGGGAAAGATTTCTGTCCCCAGAGCACTTAGACTGATGGAGAACGAAACTCTTTGTCGGCAGATTTTGCTTGAAAGGGATTTAAAAAAATTTTTGCAACTCCTCTCTCTCTTAAAAACTGATAGTGCTCTCTTGGGGTTTATGAGAGCCACATTAAACCTATGGATTATATATTTCTTCAGTACAAAAATGTACTCTAGCCATTGCAAACCAGTCAGTTCTTGTTGCTCTGAAGCTTGCCCTTTCCCCCATGTGTCTCAAAATGCTGCCTCAAGAAACCAAGCAACTGGGATGGAACACTGTCCCACATGGGGATGGCTCCTTACAAAGCCTGACTGTGACTTTAGAGCAATCACAGTGTCACTGGCCACCAATGTATCCTCCTCTTAGTTTTGCAATGAGTCCTGTGTGCACCAGGCTGGGAAAACTCAGCCAAAACGACTGGCAAATGCAGACACATATCCCACAACAGGAAGGCATTCCCTTTCAAGAGAGTACTTAAGAATATGGTTTAAGAAATGCTTAAATGCTTTCCTGAACAGAAATGGACTTAAGCACAAGAGAGTATCCCTTAATTGGGAGTACAGTGCAGACACAATCACTAAAGCTCGTATTATGTGCCTGAAAATCGAGTCCCAGAGCGTAAGCTTTTCCGAGTGATGGTTAGAGGGTTCCTAGTTGTAGCATGGTTCTGTACAGAAGGATTTGCTTAATCCACCTTGCTTTTAGATTGCAATTTCCCCAAGCTTAGCTGCTTCTTTTAACAGTTCTGAGTTCTGCCTCCCCCCTCCAAGTTATTTTAATAACTCTTTCAGAGGAAATACCTTATATTTTGATATTTCAGAAGCTACTGGTTTTTACAAACTTTATTCATGTCATCTTGATTGCACAGCATTGCATTAAATTACGGGTTTTTTTAATGTAGTTTACTCTATTGCCTTTTTGTGGACTGTGAGAGGAGGAACAACTTGCCTTTCAGTGCCCTTAGGATCACTCATTTAGGGTCCTATGTAGCAGCACCCAGTCCACCCCATCAGAGTTTTGGGTAAACAGGGCAAAAGTCTGAATACTTAATGGTATTATGACTCTTTGTTACAGTAAAACTTCTGGTTTGTATACATTCAGGCACAGAAACAATACTTCACAATATATCTGTGAGCGTAAATAAAACCTGTCAGTACTCCTGGAGGAATCTCAAAGCACTAGGCAAGCATGGATTAACCAGGACACCACAGAAGCAATCCGGATGCCTGTGACACCTCTGGGCCCAGTTGTGCCAGTCTCTACAGTCACACAGTTGCAGTAGCCATTGGCATCACAATGGTAATATATTCAAAAATACCCAGCTGGTTGTGAGGCTGGGCAGATGTGCTCAGCAGGGCCAAGGGGACACAAGCTGGGAGAGCCTTGGACTGCACTAATGAAAACGCTTTTTAGCATTTGTTAACTGAAGCACAGAGATATTAAAGAACGCACCTGGGTCAAGGTTGTTACATCTATATTATTAGACTCAAGACAACTTTTTATTCTCTTGCCCTCCCAGCTCCTTGCAATGCCTCCCATCTCCTTGGTTTCCAGGGAAAGGGTCTCCTCCCAGAACAAGGCACTTAGGAGCTTTGGGTGGTTCCCAGGTGCTAAACCAAAGTGTACAAGCCAGCATAGGTACAATCACTGTGTGCCAGTGGTGGGAATCCAGATATCCACACTCGTGGGACCAACAACCACCACCACGGTCTCCTGAAATCTTCCACTCCTGCCCTATCCTAGACTGACACTACCAGTGATGAAGTGAGTAGTTAATCTGTACTCCAGGAACAGTGCACTGTGCTGCCAGGTCTTCCTTCAGAGATGTGAGCTTACAGACTTCCACGTCAGAAGCTTCAGGGGGGATTATACAACAATGCTCAGCAAGAGCAGCAATGTCATTGGTAACAGCCAGTACTGCTCTTGTTCCTCTGCTTGCACAGCACGTGTACCTCAAAAGGGACCTGTGTGCTCAGATCTGTCCGAACAATCAGCACGGCGTGTTGCCCAACAAAAACAATCCAGCCCACCTGCAGCCTTTACCTTTCTGCAAGGCCCCTTGAAAGAACTTTCTTTTCCTGTGGTGGCAGATCCCATCCACATCCAGGTGGCTCTGGTGAGTGCCAGCCCCTCTGTTCTACCATGTGAAATGCAACAGTGGCAGAAATGCAGGCTGTTGAGAGAGTTCAGCAGGCCAGATGACTTGCACAAAAGGCAAATTCTGTGCCCCAGAGAGGGGAGGCAGCTGAAGCTCTGTTTCTGACAGCAATCTCAATGACAAAAGGGCAGGCGTTCAGAATTGACATTTATTTTGGTTCTTAAATAAAGATACTAACTTGATTTCTGAGATGTGCCAGGATACCAATATATATTGCAACAAAATCTGCAAAAAATCCCCCATAAAATATCCATTGTACAGAGACATATTTTATATTACAAGAACAGATAATAAAGCATTTGAAACTTGTCTTTTTTTATAAAATTAATCTTACTGAAATGTACTTACCTTGTTTATTTACTGAGTTTGTTCCCTGGGATTTTAATGATCATGTCTTGTCCTGTCTTGATAAAAGCCTCTTCTGCACCAGGACTTCTTCCTCTAATTTCAAGATGTGATTTGGAGCTTGTAGTATTGACCTCCCCCCCAAAAGCCCCTGCAATCAGACTTCAGTAAGCTGAGGAATCTGCAGGGATGGAAAGAGCTGAGCAAAAGGATGATGACTAAAGGACAACACCTCCAAACCCCTGGCTTTGAAAAGATGAAAACATGGGCCACTGCCCACTGCTCTTTGGAAATCCTGTTTAGGAATAGAACCCTATAGCTATGATATGGAAGGCTTCAGAGTTCTTATGTATTCAGTGCCTCGGGGAAGATGGTCTTTGCTCCCAGTGGTCTCCCTAAAGACTGTGACTGTTTTAGGTATACAAATTAGAGATGCAAAGTCCCTGCTTAAACCAAGTATCAAGTACATCTACTTTTGCTCCAAAGAAAAAAAAAAGGATAATTTTACATGGTGCAGGTCTGGGAGTAACAGAAGAAACAAGCAAGCATATAGTATTTTCTGCCAGCAGCTGCCATCTATAAGAGATTGACTTTAATTCTCCACTTTGAAATCAAGCACCCAACTTAGAAACTTTGAAGTTTCCCTTCAAAATATTCAAAACCATTTAGAAAATACCATACCCAGGACTTTTGGAAATATTTGTCCAGTGTAATTCAAAGTGACCACAAATCATACATGTAAGTTAAGACTGAACTTTATTTCAACCCGAGTTAGTGTAGCAAAGTTAAATAAAAATTAACCAGGTCTCTTCACTAAAGAGCAAAACATACCAGTATGCTAGTCCAAGAAACTTGCTACCAGGATGTAGTTTGGCAGCTTACAGTGGTCTGAGTGTGTGTGACACATCAGTAAGTGCAAACTGATACAAAACCCCACGGAGATTATTTACAGCCATTACAGCAGTAAAGTCCAGCATTACAAGCGTGATATAAAAATTGTTCTTCCCATCTACTACAGCTGGGAGACAACTCGTATCACCGAAGACACCAGCTACTATCAAAATGGAGGCATCCTGTAATTCACATTTCTCTTCATCTCAACAGGGTCAAAATCTGTGTGGCCAAGACGCTACAGCAGGGAGGGAGCCACAACTAGAGAAAACCAAAGAATATGGTTTTAGAAACAGCACAGGATGGTGTGATTTTGGGAAGAATTCCATGCCCCACAACACCAGCTGCCTTACCTCTCCTGGAAATTTCTTGCAGAAATAATTGACATCCAAGGGAGGGGGAAGGGACCTATCTGGCAAGGAAAAAGAGAAAGGTATGGCAGAACTCCTTTATTAAGGTCACCAGAAAATAAATAAAGGCAAAAACTGCCTTGATGCCTTTCAGTTCCAGTCCTTTGCATTCCTGAGCAATCTGACTCCAGCTCTGTAAATGCATTGGCATCCTTGGCCAAGTCAAAGAGAAAGACCATGAGACCTGGCATTCAAAGTCCCACTCCTGGTGTGTGTTTTAATTAATGGGAGCCTGAGCATCATCTGTGAAAGGGGATGGGGCTTGTGGCTTTCACACCAGGTAAAACTTTCTGTGAGTGCTTGTTCCAGTCTCCTTTCATGTGCATTTCATTCAAGGGCACACATTCCACCTTTTTTTTCTTTTCTTGCCTTTTTTTTTTTTTTTTCACAAATGGAGGTTTGACAACAGAAGAACAGAGCTATAAATGTGAGCGTGCAATATATCATGAGATAAAGTGTGGAGAACATGTCCTCTACCAAAATGCCCCTTGGTGGAAAGAAAAAGCCCAAAATGCCTAGAATAAGAATTCCCTCTGCTTCTAACAACTACAAAGGAGCAAAAACCAAAACAAAGCCCCAACCCATGGGCTGTGCTATGCACGTTTCTAGGGTATCAGCTCTGGCAGAAAGTTGAAAGGTTATGTTTGTGAAATAGCAGCTGCTTTCCTGCCATTTGATTCAGGCTTCTGCACTGCAAAGTCTCGAAACTCAAAGACAAATCTGACAATATGCTAATCTTCCAATAAAAAAATGTGACTTCTGAACCCTTATCTGTTGAAGAGCTGACAGTGAAGTTCAGAGACGGTTGTCTAACCAGAAAAAACGATAGAGAAAATATGCCTTCAAACAAGATCATAAATCTTGAACAGTGCAGGGGAACAAATGTAAAAGGAACGTTTTACCACTAACACCATTTAGTAGCCTCACTTTCTCTCCCTTCCACCCCTCCAGCCTCATCATACTTGCAAGGAAGGAGGATGTATCCTGTCAAGGCAATAATATGAATACAAGGGGATGGGGGGTGACAATATATCGGCTACTGAAACCAGACATTATTTCCATCACTCCTGGGGTGTGGGGGGAGAGCAGAAATACAAAACAAATACTGTGCAACCTGAATACAACAGATTTGCTCCGCCCCCCCCCC
>VWZW01000089.1:29914-127266 GCA_013397115.1 Edolisoma coerulescens | reverse complement strand
CGACCGGGAGACCCGCATGCAGTAGGCCCCGGACCTGATGAAGCGCCTCCGCTTCGCCCTCATTCCGGCGCCGGAGCTGGTGGAGCGGGTCCAGTCGGTGGATTTCATGCGCACCGACCCCGTCTGCCAGAAGCTGCTGCTGGACGCCATGAACTACCACCTGATGCCCTTCAGGCAGCACTGCCGGCAGAGCCTGGCCAGCAGGTGAGGGGCGGCGGGCAGGGGGCTGCCCTCACGGNGCGGCGGCGGGGCCGAGCCGCCCGCCCCCTGCACCATCAAACTTTTCGTCCCCTCCCCTCGGCCCTCTGGCCGCCCGCGCTTTGGGGATCGGGTTGGGGGTTTTATTTTTGGCCATAATTATTTTTTTTTTTTCCTCCCACAATGTTTCTCCTTAACAAGGAGTTGCGTCTTCAGGGCGTTTTAAACTGTAATAGCCAAGTCCTAAATCTAATTTGTTATTTTCATAAATAACTGCATCGTCTGTGCACACCCTGATATTGCTGATGGTGGGGTGATGTCCCTGTTTGTTAGTGGAAACTTGTGACTTCATAGTCCTTACATCTATGACATGTCAGTTATTTTCATTTAATAAGGTAATGAATCATGATGTCAAAGATTGACAATATGAGGTTGGCGTTAGAAACTGAACGCACAGCACGTAGTTTAACAAGCAGTAAACATAATCAAAATATATTTATCTTCTTTTAAAATATGTGTGTACTTCATTCACAAATGGAAAGATAATACCATCTTCTAGTGTTGGTATAATACAGTGGCGTGGTAGCACAGAAATCAAACCACACTTTGTATTATTCAGCTTATTATAAGCTTTTTAACTAATAGGTGCATATTACTAATGAATTGGCATCAGCAAGAAGAAAACTAATACATTAATAAATATTTTAGATAATACACTCTATTAGCATTAATGCAGAGGATTCTTTATATCTCTATGTAATGGGTACTCAGATGGTTTAACTTTGGAGATGGTGTGCCCTCTTTTATTATTTCTGGCTATCTCACTATGTTAGTGTTCTGTCATGCTTATCACCTTGTTGTCCAACTAATTCTCACTCTGAAATCAAAAAAATCAAATACAAGTATTTTGCAGCATAAAGTATTTTTGAGATGCCACTGTTGTAAGTTGGTGCCTACCCTTTGCATTTCAATACTCAGAAGTGAAGACTTCCAAAAATGCAAACCCCACCAACTCCTCAGGCTCGATTCTGCACGCCGCCGGGGGCAAGCTGATGCTCGTGTCCTGGTGGATTGCTGAGATACCAGCCGGCTTGGTTCAGTGAAGATACCTTTCCAGCTTCAGTGGTCCATGTCATTTGAAGGATATGTAGTGGTGTTCTGACCACTGAATGCTTACAAGTGTCATGGATGCTGCAAGAATCTGATACTGCTGGTGCTGGGAGCTGGCTTTCCCTGGAAGCGGGAGCGTACACAAAGGGACTGCACTTTAAATAGCCCTAGATGAGAGTCTGAGTTGCACTTAAGGACTTATGGGAGACTCCAAATACCATAAATACTACTTTTTTTATTTGTAGTAGGTCTGCATTTCTGTGCAGACAGTGTTATTTCAGAGACCCTTAACCACAGTAGGTAAAAACATGCTGTCACCTTCCCAACTTTAATGTCTGTCTAATAACAGCCTAGTAACTAGCTTCTCTTGATTGGGTTCTTTAGTGGCAGTGAAATGGGAGCAAAACCATTCAGATTTATTTATAAGCAGGCATTAGAACTGACTCCAAATGTTAAAGTGTTGGAGATGTTGAAAGGCTTAGTAGTGCCAAATGCAATTTTTATATTTTCATTTTTGGTCTTGGATGATATTCCTGGAAATTCATAAAGGTCATGAAGGCCCACCTTTGAATCTTAATCACTTTAAGATTTTGTCAGGCTGCCTAAGTGTACAAATGCCTTCTTAAACACGAATGAGGAAAAAAAAGAAACATTCAAGACTACAGAGATTTCCAGATTTGTCCTTTCTGTTACTTGTAGCTATTCTAAAGTAGCCATTTTAACAGGTTGACATTCATTCTGAAAAACTTTATTTTAAGAAAATAAATCTGCAAAGAGTTCCTTAAGTTGCTAATTTGCAGAAGGAAATCTTAAAAGTAACTAACAGTGAAGTACCTGTGCAAATACATAAAAATTATTGCACAGAAAAAGTCTTCAAAACTCTGCTTACTTTTTTCTGTGAGTAATGGTGACTGTGGTAATTTGGAATTTAATGAAAGGTCATTTGCTAAAGATTCACTTGTCTTTAGAAAGAGATTAACAGTTCCTCTTGTGCAGTGTAATAGCTCCTGCACAGTACAGTAAGGGTTGGTGAGAAATGCAAGCAGTCTAGTGCCATAGGCACCTGCTTCCAGCATGCTGAAGAAATGAGAATTACACTCAGTATTAGAACTTGCCAGTAACTTTTCTGCATTTTTAAAAAGAACTTTTTTTTTTTTTTGAAACAGGCTGTTTGTAAGAAAGCATCCATGTTACATACATATCCATATGCACACTTTGGAGTACATTGGCATCAGGGCTACTTATATTTCTTAAAGGAAATGAATGTAACAGGAAGCTCCAAATATGGTGATTCTCCTCTGAAATGTAACTATAAGGTTAGTCCTGTGGTCAGGGCTGGAGGAAAGAGATTTAGGCTCATAGGAGCCAGTCTGTGCTCTGTGAGCAGAGGTATTTATAAAGTTTGTGCCACAAATGCAGATCCTGCAGTGCAAGTGATGCTGGGGCTAGTAGGTACCGGAGTTATCTTTTGTGCTGCAGTGAAAACACTGTTTACCTGCAGAGAGAATAGGTTTTTTTTTCCATGAAATTTCCTAAGAGAAGGTAATGCTTGAATGTCCTGATGTATTTTTGTGAAATTAATTTTCAAGCTACAACAACTAAATGATCAGAATTTTAAAAGTTGAGGAATTATGTTCCTGACTTGTGAGCCTTGCTGTGCTCTCTGGGGTTTAGGACTTCACCAGAGGGGATGGGTGTTTTGGCTTTGGTTTGGCATTTAATCAGGTGCTCAACTCTAAGCAAAGTTAGTAATTCTGTTGGCTCTGTGCTCCTCACCTCACCAGGGCCTCAGCATACAAGCTGCTATTAAAGCCTCTGGAGGCACAGTAAGTTTTGATGTCACTAGGAAAAATCATAGTTGATTTTGACGTGGAGTGGGGTGACCCTGAACATTAGGCTTAAATTACGTTTGTCTGTCCCTGAAAGAGACATGTAGCTCTGTGCTGTATCATGCTTTCTGTAGATCTGGGAAGAAAATGCATTTAGATAGAGGAAAGTTCATATTCCAGACGTTTATTTGACTCTCGGATCCTCACTAGAGTATTGAGTTGATTAAAATGTGTCTGTGCTTTATTGTGTAATATAATATATTGTATATAATACATGGTATGTATTTCCAGTTTTTAAAAAGTTTAGGGGTAGAGCATTACCATGTTTCTGGGAAGAAATTCACTTTTAAAGATGAGTGAGCTACTGAGAATTGTTACTGCTTCCGTGTTTACTTTCAACAATGAAAATGGTTAAAAACACATCACCTAGCTTTTAACTTCAGTTTTGTTTGTGCTGGTGCACAATATAGCTGTAGACAGACAATGGAGCATTATAGAAAAAAAAATACTTAATTTGTGGGACTCAGTAAATGTTTTACCTAAATATTGCAGCCTTGTTGTAAACCACTGCCATGATTTTACGGTTTCACTCGCCTGTAACTATTTACAGTGCCCTTGGTTCCAGAGGGGCAGGAGGAGGTGGGCTGGGTGGGCAGGGGCAGCCCCCGCTGGCCTGGGAGGTGTCTGTGGGCTGCAGGACACCTGCAGCTCCTCTGGCCAGCAATGGGCTTTTGGGCTGGGCCACCCCTCCCGGCACCTGCCGGCAGAGCAGCAACCACAGCTGGTACCTGAAGGCAGAGGGGAGTGAGGGAAGTAAAACCGGGAGAGAGGGGGAAATGCAGGAAAAGAAAGGAGTTGAGATACCCCAGGGGAGAAATGGGATATATGTAGCGGAAGCAGGAAAGTACCAATGAGGGAAGAGGTGAGAGAAGGATAGTTTTGAAGGGGGAAAAATATAAGAATAGGATACCAGACAGGAAAGGAAACTAGCAAAACAAAAAAGACCCTGGCAGATAAAAAGAAGATAGGGATTGAAACAAAAGGGGGAAAACTAATTCTTGGCAGAAACAGCATCTGTTGTCAATAACAGCTGAGTATTTCAATTTCTGGAAAAGCTCTTTCAGATTTGGGGGAGGAAAAATGGATGGGGATCAACCAACTGACATGAGATAGGCAGAAAATACAGAATTAAAGAGCACAAGAGAAAAGAGGGAAATAAGGAGACAAAGAGATAAGGAGGCTAAGCCTGCCCGTGCTGTTTTATGGGTTCAGCAAAGTCCCAGCATGTACAGATCCAGCTGGTTTTTTTATACTTTTGTTCCCTGGACTACTAGACCTTGGGGAGATTAGAAGTGCAAATTCTGGTCCTGCTAAAGCTAATTGTAGAGGTGGTTTGGTTTGCTGTTTGTTTTGCTCGTTTTTTTTTTTTTTTTTTCATTTCAGTGGAGAGAGGGTGTCATCCAGACTGTTTGGTGTTAGGCAGTATTAGTGAAAGTGATAGCAAATTAAACAGTGACAGGTGATGAAGATGATATGAACAGTTTTCATTCAGTAGGAAGATGATAACTGTTGATGAAGAAGGAAAAATGTAAGGTGCTGAACAGCGTGAGACAGTGGCATTTATGTGGAAGACATATATACCTGGTCTGTTTTACTTTCTACAGAGGAGATTAAAAATTTGAAGAAACCAGTTACATCCCTTGGCAATTAAATAATTTCCTTCTTGCATACACTGTTTCTCTCCAAATCTCACAGACCGTAGTTCAATTTGACTTCTTTTTCTACTGAGATTTTTGTAGAATCTCAGTAGGACATGTTTGGTGGTTGTAAAAAAATGTGTGTTTTTTCATTGAAATGCACTCTGTGTTCTTGTTACAACCACCTCCCTGTCCCTTTGTGATCATAACACCAATATTTGGATTTTTAACTAATATTCTTATTCATGATTAATTGCAAGTGAGAAATACTACAGATCCCAAATTAACATCCTGATAAGAAAAACATACCTTAAAATGTATGTGAATTACTACGTTTTGCGTTACAGTATGGATGGAGTGGATGTAAGGCTCTGGTTTATTTTAGTGGGCTTCGGATCAGTTTTTATGTGCCCGAATTAATATCAGGAAATTGTACGTGTGCCAGGACTCTCTCAGCTGAGCTGCAGAAGGCAGACTGACACATTCGAGGCTGTGGGGCAGTGAACCACAGACCTGTAGTCAGTTTAATCCTAGTTAGTCTCACCTACTTTCCTTACTTGCCTCATGTGCATTCATTTGCCGTTGGAGACAAGCTCATGCTGAACTCTAAGTGGAGAGATGGGGAGTTTCCAAAAGGGTGGGAGGCCTGGAGCTCCCATTATGGACAGAGGCAGCACCATTGTCCTAAAAGGACTACTGTGGGTCAGGAAAGTCCTTGGGAGCCTTTTTAAAGACATGTATGTCCTGGCTGGTAAAATCCTTGAGAGCTGCAGAGGCATAGGTGATAGCCATTTTTTTGGCTCAGTTATAGTATTTGTTAGGAGAAACATCATTCATGAAGAGCATTTAATGGCCTTTTTGACAACCATCTTTCCAACAGCTGCAAGTGAAGAAGGGTTGCCAGGTACCTTGTGCAGGTATTTGCCCTGCCAGCCAGTTTCCCAGTCAGAGGCACTACTTGGAATAGTGTCCTTTGTGAACTGGCAGTCCCTCCTGATTTACATCCTTAGGTGACAGGGCTCTTCCCCAGATCCAATCTACTGAACTTTACCTCTGTCTGTCCCCTCTCTTGAATCCTCTGTTATCCTGACTCCTGAGTGCCCCTCCCACCAGGCTCCCAACCTCACCCACACCAATCCCCACTGCTCCAGACCTCTCTGCTTGGATCTCTAGAGGCTGCTGCAGCTGGCTGAACTGTGCTCCTCCTTGGCTTTGTCACCCTGAGCCTTTTAGCACTTGAAGCAGCATCAAATATCTGCATCTGCATCTCCAAACTCTTTTTTCCAAGGGGAAATCTTTCAGTGGATTTAAAAACACCTCGTTCTAGAGGGAAAATTAAACTAAGCTTAAAAACAAGTAGTCTGACTAAGCCACTCAAACTGATGACAAAGTATACCTATTATGAAAATGGGAACTTCTTCCTCAAATGCTGTAGCAAAAATGCACCTTTCCACCACCTGCAGCAGTCTATGCAGCAGCTTTGCAAGTCATGCAAGTCCCTAAAAGCAGAGCTGTCCCCCCTGAGTTCCTGCACTGTTCTTGCCCACCCTTTGGCAACACAATCCACCTCTGTCCTGTTAGGAAGTATGTAGGTCATGAGTGGTGCAGAACCTCCTAGACGACGAAGTCCCATTTCAGACAAAATCCTCCTGGAAAGATTTATACTTAGGGCGTACCTTTTACAAATAGAGTGCTGTAGGATCATGGTGAGCATCAGACATGTCTGTCTTGGCTACTGGTCTGAGACTTTTCTATTCACTCTTTGCCTGATGTGCATCCCCTTCATGTGGAGAGAGGAGATAGAAAGGAGAGGGTCTTAGAGGGCATGTTGTGGCCTGGGGTCACTATAGCTTTTTCTTTATAGCAGAAGAATATGGAGGTTCTGAGTCTGTAACTGCTGAGCAGTAAATGGGACAGACCTGTGATGGTGTAATTGTTTGGATTTGTACTTGAAGAGAAAGCACAGTGAGCCTTGGGGGCAAGGGGAGTGGGGAGAGCAAACGCAGAACACAAAATCAACAGAAAATAGTTTGCTAGGAAAAAGCTTTGGTTCTGTTAAACTCATGTTATGAAAAAAACCATACAATCTGTAAAAACACTGTTTCATCTTTTCAAACAACTCCTGCATTTTAAAAATCCAAGCTGTTTTTTAAATCAGAGCAAGGTTTGTTATTAACTTTTGCTCAGCATGGCCTGAAAAGATTGAGCAGGGAAGTTAACAGGAATCCTAAAAGAAGGGTTTGAGCTGGAATCCCCTGCTCTGTAAACATCTCTCATGTTGGTTTTGGTGAGACAGATTCTATCTGGTATTACAGGTTTACCAAAGGACCATCTAAAGAAATTGAAGAATATGGAAAGTTGAAAACTGTTAGTAGATACTTCCTGGCATCATTTTTCATATTTGCTGCCTCCCTGAAATTTTCTTTAAAGACCGTCATGCCTAGTACTTAGTAGTCAACACTTGCTGTATTCTTGGAAAGCAGACAATAAACTGAGCAAATATTGTCAGCTGCCAAGTTCAATGGAAGCAGACAGTTTGCAGTGAAGCTGGAAGTAAATAGAAGCTGGTGCCACAGTTGGTTCTTCCTGCATTCCCCAACTGATGCCTTCTTTCAGGGAAAATAAAAACCAAACAAACAAACCATGGAAAAGGTAACAAGTCATACCTTGGGTGAGCTGGCAGCAAAGTGTGTTTCTTTCCTTTGGCTTCCTAAGGAAAAGAGCCTCAGCTGGAGAGAACACAGCCTCTGATGCAAAGACCTTCTGTTGACATGGACATCAGATACAGAATCAAACAAAAAAGGACTTTCTTGACTTTCTGCAGTCTGAAAATCAAAAAACAAGAGTTGGTTGAAATTTCCTAGGGAGAAATAAAAAAAGAAAGAAAAAAGAGGGTTTGACCATTTTGAAGCATTCTATAAAGCATTTCCATTTTACAGCCTCCGTCAGAAAAATAAAAACAAAAAAAAACCCAAAAAATGGGAGCAGCCAACGAACCAAACCCAAAAAAAGGCCAAACAAAATGAGGTGAGGAAGGGAAAACAATTTGCAAAAGCACTTAGCTTTNTTTTTAGAACTTCCATCAGTGAGGAAAATCAGTTGTTTGCATAGTTTTGCCAGTAAGATTCATGCCACGGGAGGTTTTGTGTCTCATTCACCAATTTGCTTTGCTAGTATCATTCCTTTGAATTCACATCCCTTACAGTGCTCCAGATACTCAGTTTGGGGCTAGTAAGGATATCTTTAGCGTTCATACCTGCTAATACAAGGAGGGAAAGGTGAGAAGGACACTCCTCCGTGTTCTTCCCAAAGGAGCACTGCTGATAGATGTCACTCCTTCAGGATAGTTGCCCACCCCTAAGCTACCTGTTACACCAGAGGCTTTTAACCCAGAAGGAAGGGACATGAACTTTAAAAAATCTTCCAGCTAAAAGCTGGCAGCTAACTCTTAAAGATTTACTTAGAGATTAACAGTAATGGGATTAGATTCATAAAGAAAAATTGGGTTTTCAGAGCTTCAAACAGATTCTAAGTTATTTTAATACAGGGGATGGAAAATTGCCTGACACCTTTGGAAATAAAGGAACCTTTAACTTATAAGGTAACTTTGTAACAGTTAAGTGTGGCCTGTCAGATAAAACATTCACTTACCCTTAAGACTTCTGCTTTTAGAAGGGAATGATTATTGTTGAAGCAAACATTAACTAATTTTTTTCTATGCTTTTTTTTTAAGAATTGGACAGAAATTAAAAAAAAAATTCTAGTAGATTCAGAGGACAAAACCAACAATCAGTGTCTGCAGCAAATCCTTTTCAGCTTAGTATTTATGTTCCTAAACTTCATTCTGTCAGTGGTCAGCAACATGTATTAAATGAGCATCATCTTAAGTGAACATTACTGTGAGCTCTGTTGCAACGAAAACTGGTACTTGGGGCCTTCTTGGGACCTACACTGAGAATGAAAATATGAAAACCAAAATCTTCATGATAAGACCGGTTTCCAGGTTTTTAGTGTTTCTAGAAAGTTCTTTCACATCCTTTCACGTGTGCCTGAGGCAATAGGTGCAAATTAGAAGAGGCAAAAAAATCCATTCATAAAGCAACTTTCTAACATTCAGCAAATTTTTGAACATTCTTTGAACTGAAGAACTAAATAATTTATTTGTCATAATTTGCAAGAGACTTTATTGTGCTTTAGGTTTTGAAAAAATCAAGATATTCTTTATGTCTGTACGTTATCCATAAGGAGAAAGATATTCTGCAGGACTTGGTCTGTTGACTGTGAGAACTCAGGTCCTTCCCCTAGCAGTGCTGTAGGGTTAGGAAGAGATTCTGGGTGCCTATTCACCTATAGGTTATGATGTTTGTTAATTCATTTTATGGGATAACAAAACCTCATAAAATTCCTTTGTCCAAAATAAATTTTACATTGTACCTTATGGCTTTCATTGAGTTCATAGTTAAACTCCCAGATAATTAGATTTCCTCTCTATTAAACACGTGTTACTAATGATGGCTATCTTTGCAGTCAACTATGGAAGCCAAAATCCATTGAAATAAGCAGTTTTCATATGACACTTTTGTTGCACTGAAATGCCCATCCAGGAGCTGGGAAGGTGATTGTTGAAGATCACATCCCATGTTCTTGATGGCAAAACATTTTTTTCAGTCATGGGCAAATGGATGCTTGCAATATTTGTTCAGATTTGCAGACTGCAACTAGATTGTCCGCTACATTTTTGTTGAACACAGCACCCCTTCAGATGCCTTTTGAGAAGAAAAGGGTTCTAAAGATCATCCTGGTTTCTGAAGATGAAATTAAGCTTTTGGTGCTAACAACCAAAAGGTCTGCAACTGAAGTGCTGATTGGGGTAGTATGTATTTCTTTGTCTGTTACCTTGAGGTTGGTATCTAAACCTCTGTGCAATAATTTGTTTCTGCTGCAGGTTAAAACAGCCCCCTTTTCTGAGATTCTTGCTGCTTGCTTTGACAGTATCACTGTCAGACTCCAGTTTCTCATATTCTTTGACTTAATGAGATATGAGGATGTAAGTAAAACTCACCACACATTCACCTGCCCTTGCTGGGTCTGTGCTGGTCTTCTGGCTGGTTTTGTTGATGCCTGAGTTTGACGGCAAGCACCTGAAGTTCAGCTTAGCTCTGCTGTGTTTAAGGTCAGCACTGAAGCAGGAGCAAGGATGCCATCATATCCCTGCTCTGAAGAGCTACCTTGCTGTCTCCATACTCAAAGCCATGGCGATAGCCTATATGAAAAGATAATTAATCATCCAGGCTTCTGGGTTTATTATAGCCCTGAGTTAAGTATAGTTGAATAATCTTTTTTTCTTTTTTTTTTTCACTGATGGCCGTGATCACCTGTATGTGTCTGCATTTTTCTTTCTGATGTGTAACACTACACTGGATGCATTAAGAACCACATGATTGCCACTTGAAGCTTGTATTCTTTCCTTTTCTTTGCATTCCCTAAGGCAGAGAGCAGAGCCTTAGTGCATTGTTTAAGAACTGGAAGAGTCTGGAGCAAACCCGTTGTTGAGGCTTGTTTTCTTGCCAGCTTTTGTAGAATGAACTTCTACTGATTGCCCAGATAAGGAAAACCCACCAGTAGAAGATTGATGGATATGTTAATAAAGAAAAACAATGTACAAGAAGAGTATTTCCCATTCATGCGTTTTCTATTAATGTGAGGCTATCAAGGTTGCAAAAGATTAGGAGTGGTTGTCAGGAGTATTGAGGTCTCTTGCAGCCTTTTTTACTGATTTCTTGTGAGTTTATAAACTCTCTTGGGCTCAGCCTCTTGCCATGAATATTCATGGTTAGTTTAGACCATGGACTAGCAATCTGAGTTTTTGAGCTGATGGGCATCTGCTGCTGCCTTTGAAGTGAGCAGGATTTAGTTATGTCGATGGGTATCTCTGAAAATGAAGCCACTTCTGTGAGTACTCAAATTCCTGGGTTTGTGTGCCTGAGGGAAACTACACAAGTTTGAAAATGTTGACTTTGAAATATACTTTGGTTTCCAGTCTTGTAAGTAGACAAAATAAATTTCACACCACATGAGGTACCCAGGAACTTAATTAAGGTGAATTAAGTGTTTTAAAATCTTAGCAGAACAGAAACTGCAAAGTGTGTGCAGAATAATAACAACACGTGCATGTTCATCAGTGAGAACTGGAGTTTTAGAGTCTAAGTAATGCTTTCAAGATAACATGTGGATATATTTATCTCAACTTTTTCCCATGACATCAGCCTGCCTGTCGAGGGTTTAGCCTTCCCTGACCAAGACCCACTACTGTTAATGGAACACAAGATGATCATAAAATCCTTGCTGGGGACACTGTGAACCACAGCATGTAACTGAATAGTATATCACACTGTGAAATAAGGACTATAAAAAAAAAGAGTGTGTCAGATAAAATGAAGAACATTTCACATTGTAATCTTGAGTAACCCAAATAGCAAACATGTAATAATACACGAAAGAGGGAAGCTTTATCTTGCTCAATGTATTTATTAACTGTATTTTTAAATCCTGTCTTCATCATAGTGTTTCACTGAATTACATTTTTATTAATATTTGGAAGAGTCTTCTGCATATCAGCAGTGGTCATTTACATGTTTTTCATATTTTAGAATGCGTTGTAAGATTCTAACAGTACTTCTTAGTGCAATATGAAACATAAATATGACATAATAAAGAAAATCTTTTTTCAAAACCTAAATTGCAGCATTTCACATCAAAACTTAAAAACCAGAATTGGCTCCAAGGAAACGCATCAGTTTAAAACCAGCATATCTTTAGCCACTGTGTTATCTTTACTTGGTTCATTGGAAGAGCTCTCAATGTAGACAAATTAGATAGTTTGAGTATAAGTACCGATCTCTCCTTTGCCATGTGAGATTTCCCTGTGCTTTTGGTAGAGACTTTGCTGACTATTAAGTTCTTGTTAAACTTTTACTAAAAGTCTCTGTTCTTGCTACTTCCCATTTTAAACATATTTTTAAAAGTAGTATTTTTCAAGCATACCAATATAGCAGCACTGCTCCTTCTCAAGAAACAGTAGCTTCTCAGACTGTTTAGCTGAAAAAGTAATGTTAAGGATAGTTGCAACTGCCAAAGTCTGGAAACTCAGAGTTATATCTGACATTTCATTCTTCACCTTAACTATTGAGCCTTGGCCATTCATTGGATTTTCACAGTGCTTTGGAGTTAGAAGGGAGTTTTACAGATGAAAGATGAAAATCAAAATAAACTCCTTTATCAAGTAAACCTTGCAAGGGCATTCTGAATTTTACAATACACAGGGAGTTGATTGTGATATAACATACAACACAGGAGGGTTGGAATAAACAATTTATTCTCTATCGTTAGGGATGGCCATGCATAACTGACTTATGGCTCTGGTTTGCTCTGCCACTTGTTACATGTGCAGTCATCCCTAACTCATACCAAAACCAGTTTATCATTCTCCCATGTTGCATAGTTTTTATCAAATGTTCTCTCATTAAAAACTTTACTGGGGAGACTGAACGTTACAAGATGCTGGCAGTGCTTTTTGAGCTTTCCCCAGAGCTTCCTCTCACTACGGAATCTGTGCCGACAGTGATCATGAAATGGTTCCTGATACCCTACACAGCCACAGTCTGCTGGGCAGGTAACAGTCATCATTTGACAGCACATTGCAGGTGCAGTGCAGGCGTCAAAGGCTGGCTTGTCAGAAAGACTGAGGGACTGCAGGGGCTCCCCCCAAGCTGGGAGAGACTCAAGGGGTAGGACAGCATGGGACAGTGTCACTTCCCCCATGGTTTAACTCCTGCTCCTGCACTGAGGGTTTTGTTTCATCCACTCTCAATTCATGACCTTCCCTGAGCCCTAAATCTGTTTAAAAAACAGACAAGGCCATATGCTAGGTAGTTCCCTGGCCATCCTTGTCATAGATGTATCTGTAGTCTGTAGTTGTCTTTTGGACTGCCATTTGACAGATTTTATTCTGGAGCATTGTGTGGATCAAGCCTCTGGTGCGTATTCCCTTCCAGAAGGATGTTCCTTGCGGTTGGTGCGTGTCTACAGCACAACCTAGTTCATTTTTTCCATTCTTCTCAAGAGAGGATGAAGTCGTGATACAAATGTAAATCGGTGGGTCACCAACACACATTCTAGGTAGCAGCTGGAGCGAAGCCGTGAGTGTGCCTCAGTCACAGAGCTCCCACTGCTGGAGTGCACTGCTGAGGCTGGAGCTCCTGGGTGGTGCTTTGACCCCGCCACGTGCGGCTCTGGTGGTAGGCTTTGGTTCGTGGTGTTCTGTGCCTTTCTTGGCCAGGGCTGTTTGCTGCAGACTGACACACAGAGTGCTACATGGGTGTTGTCGTGCCTGAAAAAATGGTTTTTGACCAGGGTGCTTTCCATCAACTGCGTGGTCCCTCTGCACAGTCCTTCATATGGATGGATGTTTTCCAAGCTATGTCACCTTCCTACTTAAAAGGAACATTCTGAGCCTAGACCTTTATTTCAGTGTTACCTCACCCAAGCTAAGTATAACTGGTGAAAGTTCAATTATATGCGAAGTGACTATTAAAGCATCAGGGCTCATCTGGGGGTCTGGGCCTCCCCTCCAGTTTTCACTTACAATTGTGCTAAATCCCTTAATGCTGCAGAGAAATCGTACGTTCATCAGGTGGAGCATTGGAGGCCAGGGTGCAGATAACCACTTTTACTGCAGATGAGACATTGCAGTCCTGTTCTTAAGAACTGCCAGGCAGATTGGGAATCACGGTCACGGTTAATAGCAGCGAATTGCCAGCTCTTGATGGGTGGGTAGTCACTCCTTTCAGTGGTTGCCCCCTGGGGGAGAAGGTAGAAAAACAGAGGGAGGGAATTAGAGTGACTTTGCACAGTTGAGCAGGTTCATGCCGCTGGATCAGTGGCAAGCATTGGCAGGGCTCCACTCTTGGGAGGCTCACAACAACATCACAGTCTCATTTTTACCAATTGGTGTTGCTATAGCCAGTGGTGCACAGGGGGAGAGCAAAGAGAAGGGGGGGAGCCGGGGGGGAGAATGAAAGCAAGAGTCTGGACTAAATTAAACAAACAAAAGTGCTTGTAAGTAGCATTTAACCCATAACCATTAGCCCAGTGCTGCTAATTGTACTAAACTATAGATCTGAAGTTCAGTGTGTGATTAAAGAGTTGGCTCACAAACTCTCTGCATAACCTTAATTTTTTCAAGGTTCTTTGAGTGTAGAATGGCTTATAATAATGATTTTGACTAATACGATTTTTGACATGCAACTTTAATGCTTAACCTTAGTACAACTCCAGAGCATTTCATGTGTATTCAGCTGTAAAGAGTGATGATTTAAAGGGATAATATAAGAAAAAGGTCGTTCTAGAATGAACCTCTAACAAATTGCATAAAGGAAGCTTATTATTCCATGAGTAGAGAGATACGCAGCTTTTCTGATCATTTTTCTGCTTGGTTCAAGAAATTGTTGAGACATGATTGGGAAAAGAAACACAAAAAAATGAAATAGAAAACTGCAAGCAGTGAACATTCGTTTGATGGTTATGATTTTGTTGCCACTAAAAATACTCCTCAGTAATGTGGTTGTTCATCTTTCCTCTTGTTTTGGGTGAAGAATTCGTTCCAATAAGAAAATGCTGTTATTGGTTGGAGGATTGCCTCCCGGACCTGACCGGCTACCCAGCAATTTGGTTCAGTATTATGATGATGAAAAGAAGACATGGAAAATACTGACAAGTAAGTGGTTTATTTTTGTACAGTTGTCTTGATGAATTTAAAAACATGGTTAATCAAATTAGACACTTTATTGATTTGTTTCTCTTCAGAGATTTGTTTATGTATCACAAGGGGCTTCACAATGGAGCAATAAATTGAGATTGCAGAAGATGCTAATTTTATAATAGGATAGGCCTAAATTAACATTGGCTTAAAATCATTCCAGTAAGTTTTTTTTTAAGTAAACTTGTAAGTCTTTCAAGCTGCAACATGAACCCATGCATATTTATGTATATATGAATAAAATCTGGTTTAGGAAAAAAAGAAGGCAGTTTTTTCCAAGACATTTTTCTCAGAGTCAGATCCCTGGTAAGCCATACTACTAGAGCACACCTTTGATTCTCTTTTGCATTTTCATTTCCTTCTTCCAGCTTTATCTGTTGTCCACAATCATTAAAGAAAGGTTTCCTCTGTACTACCCTGCGTCCATTGCTGACAGAAGCATTGGTGGAATATATCTGCTACAATAAACAGTGCATGGAGGCTGCTATCACAAAATTCTTTCCCACCTTCTTTTAATAGTGGATTGTGTTTTAGAGTAAGTATTTTGCCTTGAGCATCGAGATTTGGAACTTACTGTTATGTTGGTTGCGATTCCCAGTCTGACTTGGTCATGGAATCAAATCATAGCTTCTTGAGTGCAGCAGGCTGTGTGTGCATTAGTCCCCTTGTGGCTAAACTGGCTGCATTGGTCAATAAAACTAAATTTTAACTGTCAAAATTGCCCAAAGCAGTATAGATAAAATAATAAATGAGCAATTTTGATCCATAAATCAAAGCCATACTTCTAAAACTGGACAACTGGTAAAACCTGGATTTCCTATCAGACCTGCTTTTTTTTTTTTTCCCCAGTAAAATACATTTTACAGAATTCTGTTCTTCTCCCTTATTCAAAGCCCTGTAGTGGTGTACATCCACATTAATATTACATGCACAGGTTAGGAGGAAAAAATTTTAAAAATTGCTATGATGCAGGACTTGAAATAATGCCCTTGCAGATTGATTTTTTCCCATGGAAGATTTAGGAGCTGTTCACGAAGTGGTGCCACATAAAGACTGTTTAGGTATAGATGACATGGACTAATAGTTGAGGGTGTTGTGTAAGAAGACAATTACAAAAGGTTATATGAAGTGTACATTATAAAAGTCTACAGCATCTGTGCTAGGGAACATATTATGCCTCACATTTTTCAGAATAATGATACCCGCCTCTGTACACTACTTCTAAGAAAATTCTGAAGATGGTAAGTCAGTGAAAAATCAATGATACTGGCTAAGGCAGAATTGTCCAGGTGGTTTTTTTTTTAATTTGCTGTGTCTAATCCAGTGGCTCAACAGGAGGGGCGGGAGGAATGGATCTCTTGCTCCAAGATCTGAACTCTCAACTGAATTAAAGTAAAAAGCTTTTTTCTGAATCTTAACTAGCTATAGATTGTCAGATTTTGTAAGAATGGAATTTTCTCAGCTCTTGGTAATTTGTGTTGTGTTGCTGTCCCCAAGACTGTGGGAAACTACCTAGAGGCAGGATACTTAAATGCCTAAATACCTAAATGTCCATCTCTAGTGTTGGAGTAACACCACTGTCTATGGTGGTGTTGAGAGATGTTTCAGAACAATTTTATGTAGAGAATTTAGTCTTCTTTGTGTTACCTCTAAGAAATAGGGAAAAAAAGTTCTCTTTCTGTTATGGTTAGTGCACATAACATTCTATGCTGTGGTTAGAAGACAAGGCATCTGTTACAGTCCTGGCTAGCTCGGGTTCAAGCGCTCACTGCTCAGCACTGGAAGTCCTGAAGGTCCCAGGATCTGTCTCAGTGCTGGCGGAGACAACAGCTGTCAAATACACAGCCCTGTATTGACATGGGTAATCCTGTTCTTGCAAATCCTGCCAGAAAAGGATGCCCTCTTGTCCTGGGCTAAAGTTCGAAGAACACAGAGGAGAATGCCAGTCTTTTCTCACTGAAAAAGACAAAATGTTAACAAGCATTATTTCTTAGAAAATATTTTACTACTCACAAAATGGTAGCAATAACTATTTAAAAAAAACCGGTTGAAATAAGAGTTTAAAGTGTCCCCTTTTTTTTCTAATGTAAGAGAGAATGGGAGACAAGTCCCAGTAGAACTTCTGTCCTTTTCATAGACACTGAAGAACTCTACAGCACAGGAGTGCAGGGACTTGAAGAACTGTGACTGAGAAGTCTTAGGGAACACAGCAAACTGTACAAGCTTACAGCATAGTGGTAGTTCAGTGCAGCCATGGTGTGGTATCAGCATACTATGACACTTAGGGGGTGTGTGAATTTAAGAGCATAAGTTCTATCTTTACTTATTGTGTACTTTTTGCAATTTAGGAAGAAGTTTTCTTTCTTTACCCTTTTATCTCTCTCTCAATCCACAGTTGTCTTCTCAGAGATATACAATGAGCAGCAAAGGCAGAAGAGTTTTTTGGGGTTTATTTTGGTTTTTGGGGTTTTTTTTGGTTTTGGGTTTTTTTTAGGTTTTTTTTCACTTATTTAGAGTGCTGCCAGTCCTTAGGTTGCAGTTCACTATCAACTTGTCAGTGCAAATGAGGAGTTTGCTCCTTAGTGAATAGGGACAGAGTAAAAGCTATGTCCTGCTCATGAGGTTCCGTGATGGGAAGAATTTCACTTCTTGCAGTCTGGTATTTTAAGGTGTTCTATTTTATTATCGCCTTAGGTGTATTTGATTTCCTCCTATTACAAAGTTTTTTCTTTAACCTTCTGCCCTCCAATAGGCTCCCCCACACACCAACAAAATGCCACATTTTGCACTTAGAGGCTTACTGATCCAATGTAAATGTGCACAGAAATTCCCCCTCCCTTCCTCCAAACCCATTTACATTCCTCGTTTTCCACTTTCTGTGCCAGTGGCATTTGGGGATAGGGAAGGTGGTAAAGGAGCTTGCAAACACTTAATCCTGGGTGCAGTGGCAGGACCATTGAGGATGAGGTGGATGAGAGGAGCCTGAATTTCCTCTTGTCACTCTCCACTGAGAGGATTTTTTCACTTATTTAGAGAAGTTACTCATCAGGTCCTGCAGACTCATTTGGGAGGGAGCTGCTTGCCTGTTTCCTTTTTCCTTCTCAGCACAGAGAGTGGCTCACTTCTCAGCACTCAGTTGCTTGGGGCTCTGTGTCCTGCCTTGTGTGATGCATAAGGAACAGGAGAAGATCAACCATCAGGAACTCCTGAGTCCATGCAAGCCGTGGCACTGCAGCTGGAGCTGTGAGGACGGGTGCAGGTGGAACAGCACAAGCTATCGAGTATGACAGCTCAGCAGAGGAGCAATCTCATTTTGTTCCCTAGACAAGACTAGATCTATTGGCAGGGGATCCTGCCCACCTCTCTCTGCCTGGATAGCCAAAGCACCAAATGCATCAGTACTAATGGGAGTAATTCTAAAGGTATCAGGAAAACAACTTGCCTTGTTCATAGACCCAGGAGAGGAGGGGAAGCATGCACCCATTTCCAATTTTTTAATGTCATCATCTATAGGCAAGAATGCTATGGCTCAGGGGATCGGTAGATTTTTCACAGTCTAGTATTACTGTGTATTTTTCCTATCTGGTATTTCTCAGAGAGTTATTGTTTCTGTGTTGACAACATAGAGGCAGATAAAGAGGAAAAAAAGGAGAAAGTAAGCGGCATTCTACAAACATTTTTTACCACGTAATTTTGCTTGATATGGGCACAATCCTAATCTGAGATTATAAATAATATTATGCACATCATAATGTGCACGTTGGTGTTTAATTTGAAACAGTTATTGGGCAGTTGTGCCTGAGCAAAGTAGAGGCTTTTATAGACTTATGGCAAAGTACAGCAAATATCTTCACTGCATGGTTACTTTTCAGGCTTGCCTCCGTGTGCACAAACACCAGTTCACTTTTTAACTGGGTTCACTTTTTACTACATAGGTCACGTAGCAGCAACAGGCTACCACTGCCCAGTGACAGCAGTGGAACAGCTGATGGGTGTGTGACAGTAACAGCAGAAGTTCTGCTCTGTTAATGGGGTTTCATTACTCATGATATTTTCATTATTCATTGATATTTTGCAGTCTTCGTAGCTACTTACTGGATGTGGGGCAGTGGGGGGGTCTCTGTATCACCACCTCATGCCTCACTGCTCAGAACCAGCCACTGCTTCTTGGGTTTTAATTACCAGTTATGGTCCTACCAGGAGTCCGTGTTTAATTCTAGAACTCTTTTGGTTGTTTGTTTGAATTGCAGCATTTAAGATTAATTGAACTTTAAGGAAGTGAAACAATGTTTTGTTTGTTAGAATTATTCTATAATAATTGCAAAATCCAGAGCCTATAAAGATTTTTTGTGTTCAGAATTGCATAGCTTTCCCAAAAACCCTACTGCTAAGGCAATGATGTATTACTTTCACTTTCATTATATGTTTTTAATCAGAGCGTGACTTCACACTAGACAAAGCGATGCTTTATGCATGGTCTCCCTTGTTTTTTGCTAAAATCTTTTGACATGATTAATTTTACTTTAATGCTTTTGTCTTGTTGTAATGGTAAGGATGATGGGTATAAACCAGGGCAAAAAAATACATGCTTTTCTGTCATAATGCTTCTAAGCATTTAAAAATATATTAAATGAAAGAAAAAAGTATCACAAGAGAATGATCTAACTGGAATTAAATTTTTTGCTATGTGAACAGAGAATGCAAGAAATAAATAAAAATGATGCAGTCATTGTTTTAGGTGAGGTTTTTCTTGGTTTTTTCCATAGCAATTTATCCATCTGTCTGATTAGAAGCCATGACTAGAAGAGAAATTGTGTCTCACAGGTTTCTAGATATACAGCAATTGTTTCAATCTAAAATTCCTTTTTCTATAAAGCACAAAATGTAAAATGTTGGAAGCATTACTGAAGTCTTATATGGCATGTTCCATCCATGTGAAGCTGCAGCTGCAGCAGATACTGTTTTCATATCAGTACTTTGTTCTTCAATAAGATGTTAATTGTAACATTCCTTAATCTCCCTAGTTCACCACATCATCTGGGTGAACCACGGGGAGAATTCAGTGAACGTCACAATAATGGCAAATATATGTATGGGGCATAATGCATTTATGCTTAGGGATTGCACTAGGTTTGGATTTTAATCCAGTGTAAAAGCCAACATCATTGTCCAATGAGAACTGTCTCATATTTGTATAGGAAAGACAGGGAAATGTCCAGAAAGTCACCAGACTGGAAAGTTTATTCAGGGTGACCAGCATCTCTTTTCAGGCTACTTCTCCTCAGGTTAATTCCTATCCCTAAGTCTTTTTTTCTGTTTGTCTTGGCCTTCCTGCCCTTTGCTAGGTGTATTTAAGTCTGCTGTGTTTGGTCAATGTGTAAAGACAAACAATGAACCAGGCACTTTGATTTCCTTCCCAATCCCTCTCCTTCCCACCAGCAGCAATCACACAGAGTTAAAGAGTTGTCATTTACTCATCTTCCTCTGACTCCCTGATCATAACGAGCAGCCAGAAACCTCTCCACCCTTGATGCTCTGATAAAGGCAGTCCACCTTTTCTTTCCTTCCCCAGGCTGGCTGTCCTTTCATTTTTACTTGAAGCAGTCTCCTGCAGGTATTCCAGTCTGAATACAACATGTTTTATTTCTGTCATTTTGACTTTTTAAATTTCCCTTGAATATGTTCTGTGACAGTGCAGCAGTCCTCCATCTTCAGTAACAACATTTTGAATATCAGCCAGCATTTAGGCATACTGGTGGTTCTCAAAACCCTTTGAACATCATTATTTATGTATTTTATCCAAAGGGAAGTCAAGTAAAAGGAAGGTAAAGTGGTTTGCTTCAAAGTCAACATCAGAGAACCCAGGTCACTCCACTCCCCAGCCTGCATTGTTTCTGCTGGAATAGGTTATATTTCTTTCTTCCATGTTTTCTTTGGCAGTTCTGTGGTGCTCAGTTGTATCAGCCTTTCCTATACTGAATGATACTTTGTCCCTCCTGAGAAAATTAATAACAAAACTCATGTTCCTCTTTTTCTGAAATGTCTTTGGAGTCTCTGAGAACTTCTCAATCCCTCATGTGTTGCAGTGTTTTATGCAGTTTTCTGTTTTCCAGGTTGGCTACTTATAAGACAAACAGTATGATTATAGCACACGTCAGAGGTTCAAGGAAGAAATTTTCAAAGGCTTAAGTGTCAGCTTGAGTACTACTAGATGCCTAGCACACATTGTGCCTTTGGAAATGTGGTGTCTTTCAAGTAAATACATTCATCCACTGTAAAGCTTTTACTTTTTTGAAGAATGATAGTGCATTAGAAGCAAAGGTTTCCTCCTTCAATTTACCCCAAATCAATTTTAACTGAATAGAAGAAGTGATGTTTGCAAAAAATGCGAAAATGTGTCAAATCAGATGGACAGGTTGTCTTGATAAATGCTTGTTCTAATTTCTTCCTCCTCCTCCTCCTCCTATTTTTTTTTTTTTGTACTTGTGAGCATAGTGCACACTTAAGTTAGTCAAAAAATGTGTCTTGATGAGCACTTCTTGGCAGCCCTGATAAATTTCATCTCTCCTACTCCATTTATCCAGCAGTTGGGGATGATGCAGCTTCTGCTTCAGTGCTGTGTCAAGGATGGTTTCAGCACTGCACTGAAAAGCTTGAGCAAGCATTAGCATATTGCTAAGCCAGTAGTCTTTATATTACTCACTAGACAGGTTTAATAAATGTGGTAGGTGTATGTAGAAGTTGTACATGTACACGTATGCACATGCTTGTATTTACCCTCCTTAAAGAAACACATGGATTACACTGAAAGCTAATTTTAAACATAAATTCCATCTCTATTTTCCATCCTTATACTGAGACCCTTTTAAAAGGTTCAAAAGCAGGAAAATACGGTCACAAAGGAAGAAAGATTCACACACAGAAAACATGACTGATTGGTATGACTATCCAGCTTTCAGCGGATTTAGGAGATTAATTCAAGGTGGTCATACACACTGCCAATAAGCCACATGTTTTACCCCTACAGGGAAGTAAGAATGTAGAAGTGAGAAACAGAAATACAGTGAAGAGTATTTTTTCCCATGTGACGTACCAGAGGTTAACCACAACTCCCATTCTGAGGATGATGCGTGGGAGTTCAGCTGTGCAACTGCCATTAATGGCGCACGCCTGCATATCTAAGAGCAAGACAGAAGTCTGAGAATGAGTGAAACATAGCGGGTGAAAACGTAGCGGGTTCTCACAATGATTGCTTTATTTATGTGTTAAATATTATTTTCTTCCTCACTGCCATTTGAGATAACTTTCAAGAAATGTCAGCCCTCTTTGTGCACATTTTTATTTTTGATTACAATTTTGTCAGCTTCTCCTTTTACACAAGTGTTACTTGATTGTTTCTTCTGTTCCCTGTGCCTTACTTGTAAATGTGGTGTGTTGTAGATTCTGAATAGCTTTCTATTCCTGTGTTCCCAGTCCCTACACATCTTGCTATGGTGTATCTTTGAAACAACAACTCTTATCACTGCATTGTCTGTTTGTGCTAAAGCCCTCAACAGTCTTTCAGCTTCTCTTTGGCTACTTTCTGCCCTTTGTTATGGACTTGTGAACACCCACCTCTGTGGAAACCAGGCTGTTCACTTCCTCTTGCATAAACAAAGATGTCTGAATTTACCTACTCATCTTCATCCTCAAAAACGCCACTGGCAAACAGTTACTTCCAGGGAGAGTCCAGAAGTGTTACCCGAATGTCCTGTTCCCTGCCTGTGCTCAGCCAGGACCATTTGTGGTTGAAAACCTGAGTGGGATGAGAGAACAGGACACAACCCCCTTCCAAACCACTGAGGAGTGCCCCTTTCTCAGGCAGGGCACTGAGGCAGTGGGAGCTGAGTAAGAAGGCAGCAGGTGTAAGACAGATGAGTTACCCCGTGATCGGTGCCATTTTCACAACAGATGCTGATGTCAGGCTTCTGTGGGGACGTCTTACAAAAAAAGGTGCTGGCTCCTGGAGATGCCACTCCTTGCTATATCCTTGCCAGTGCATCAGAACCTTTGACTCAAAGCCTTCCTCCTGGATCACAGAGCTTACCCTTGTCCAAGTCATCTTTCACCTTGAGTTACATATCTTTACAGATATCTTGAGGATGACAGTTCCATTTTGCAGCAGTCTCTACTTCTTAGTTCCAAAGCAAAATGAAAAAGAAATTATTTCAAATGTTTTGGCAAAACAATAGTCATATCAGAACGTCCCTTCTCTTCTCAACATCTCTTGTGGAAGAGGGTTGTTGTTAGAGCACAATTTTTTAGCTTGTGAATTCTTCATGTATGTCCCAGTGGGTGTTTCACAGCTCCACCAAAGAAAGTTCTGTCAAGCTTTGCAAGGCTAACTGCAAACCAGAAACTGCCTACCTGCAGATGACAAGTTGCTATGACTTCACCAGGTGATCAACAGAATGTAGATACGTGGGCATAATGCTGACCTGGAGGCTCTGCAACATTTTGAGTCCATCTCAGCCTATGGGCATTGTCTGTCTGCTATGTACACACATCTGCTCCCGGAGGAACTGGGAGCTGTGTTGTCCTCTCTTCTTTCCAGAGCAAGTGTCCCACCTGGCTAGATGCAGATTTCAGTAAAGTCACATAATTTCTAGTGCACGGAAGTACTGCCAAAATGTTCTCACCAGACCTGTTTGTGTAGGTCCCTCAATACTATTTGGCCACTGTCTTTAAAAAAATCAGCCATCTGGAATAACTTTAACAAAAAATTATATGTCATTGTGCAAGTTCGGTGCTCCTTGCAAACATCACTTCTGCTTTTTAGATGTTTCCAGGTAAAATTTGTGTGTTTATTCTTACCTGCTTGCTCTGGGATTTATGTAGTATTAATGGGAGCTAGACGCGTATGGAGTTGAAAATGAACTCAGGTGTGTTTCTAGTTTCTTACTTTGGGAAGCATTCCTTTTTCCAGTGGCTAATGTGGCATTTATGGACAAATGGGTTGTAAACGGGATGGCAGAACACTGCTAGCTGGGTAAAATGTAATAATAAAAAACTCTCATCGAAATCCTCAGATTTCTTTGAGAAATTGGTACATTTTATGAATTTTCTCCTCTCAACTGTTCTTAAAAGGTAGTTTCCTTCTTAGAAGTGTTTTGTACACAATTATTTGCAATACAGATTTCTGAAGCCTGCCTTAGCTTTCTCCATTTTTCTAAGTGCTTTAGTGGTAAGAAATGAACATTTTGCATCCTCGACTTCATTTGCTGTTGTATATTCTTGCTGTGTTGTAGGGGCTCATTGTTTATAGGAAGTCATTCTCTTTTCAATTTTCCTCTGTTTTCTCACAGCTTAAGTTCCTTTCTCCCGTTACTTCCCCATCCCTTTCCCCTTCCCTATACTGGCCCCCCTATTTCCCTACCTTCCCTCTGTTTAAGACAGAAATAAAATTTATTATATACTTGGGGAGGGTTTTTTCTAAGCTTTCTGTCTCATACCAGGTGTTGTATGAGCTACTGCTTTGATTTAACTGAATGCTGGAGTATCTGCAGGAACAGACTAATACGTCTTTACAGGGATGGGTTTTGGTATGTTGTTTTGTCATATTTATATATTGTGATTCTACTCCCAAATGGGGATTGTGCTACTATACAGGGTATGCAACTGCAGAATGACTGTTCACACCGAGAAAAAAAGTGTTAACAAATTGAATAGTAATGAATTAACCTGCAGAAAAAGCATTTTGCCCTAGTACACAGAAACCCTGCATAACTAGAGCATATAATTTTAAATGAAGCAGGCTCTAGGAATGCCTCAATGGATGTGATGTCGACAGTAGCTCATAATTCATGGATATGAATTATGGCTGAATATCAGGAAAAAACTTCCTGACATTGAGATCTATTAGGTTGTGGAATAATCTCCCATGGGAAATGGTGGAAATCCCATTGCTTAAGGATCAGACTGAGCACTGGGAAAGGGACAAATCCTGGCCTGGCCTCAATCTTTTAGGGCAAATTAATTAATTGCTTTAACATATGCCTTCCCATCAGTCTAGACAAGTGGTGTCTTCTGGTATTTGCCAGGCAGGAGCAACAAAGGCAGCTGTACTATGAGCTGCCCTACCTTGCTCCATGGCTGTGCCACCTCTGCTTGTGAACAGATCACCACCAGGGCTGAAAAAAAGGGATGCCTTTGAGACCTTCCAGAGCTGTTCTGGAGAACCACTCTGCTGGCTTCTCGGGGGCCAGAGTGGGATCTCTCATGCCAAATAAACGGGGCTGTATTTTTAGCGTGGAAGGGTGGCTGGTTTCCAGCTGCAGCGCCCTGGACTAACTTGCGTGTGAGGGCTTAGGTGGGCGAGCAAGCCCAGCACCCCGGCTGTTTGGCATGAGAGATCCCACTCAGGGTCCTTAAGACCAGGAAAGGGAATAGGAATCTTTTCCACAGTGTGAACATGTGTTTTCTATGAAGTGGGTAAGCCTACCCGAGCGTTCCCTGAGCTCAGCAAACACCCAGAGCGGACAGTGGCTGATGCGAGCCTGTCGTTTGCAGCAACAAATTATCTGTGACTGAATCATTTTAAATATTCTCATTTTATTACAAGTAGATAATATATTTAATGCACACAATTTAGCTTTAATTTGGGGGGGGGGAGTCTTCAACTCTTGAGAGGGCTGTAGCTAAAACTATTAAATCAAGCTTATTTCCTTGTGAGCAGGAACTGCAAGTAAATGCAAGTAAAGTGATGGTTCTGCAGTGATGACATTAATGTATACGAGTAGGCCAATGCTTTGAGGTCTGATTATTTAAAAAAGAAAAAAAAATATATAAAAGGATTAAAAAAAAGGTTTGACTCCAAAACTTGAACTAGAAGATGGTAAATGTTCCTCCTAGGCTAAGCAGCAAAGGAAAAATTGAGAGAGAGATGTGCTTGCATCACTTTGAGGTGGGGAGGCTTGGCAAATTATGTTGTTAGAAATCATTAAAATGTATTTAAATAGAATTACCATGATGAGTGATGTAAGAGCCATGTTTCTTCTCTTCTCCTCCCTCCCCCCCCCTCCAGTTTTACATGCAGAATAACAAAGTGTGTGGCTCCAATCTGTACTCAACAGCAGCTGCTTGCTTGCTGGTCAAGAATTGCAGCTGCTGTATGTGCACAGCCTTAACAAACATACACACTATATGTAAAAGATACTTTTCTGACTGAAATGACATGAAAGGAATGTCAAAGAGCTGCAGGATCAGAAAGAAAGAACCAGATTTGTTTTGTTTCTTGATTATAGACTAACAAAAAATAAGTCCAATTAAAGAGAAGTCTTCTGCCCTCATGCATATGAAAGGCATTGTGCAGGCATAACTGAGGCAGAATTTGACTCCCAAATAAACTCATTTGCTGGATGCAAAACTGAAACAAAATCCTTATGTCCAGCTTATAAGTGTATATAATGGAAAACTGCAACAGCAGAAAAATGTATTCATATTATATCTCTAATTCAAGAAAGTATTAATCACACTGATGTTCAGCAGCCTGTTTAAATACATGCTTAAGTACTTTACTAAGTACTGCCTGTAAACAACTCTATATGATGGTGCATTAACATAGGACAGAGTTTATCTATATACTCTCTCCAGAGGACTGCAATTATTTTAAGTACCGTGGCAGCCAGTAGCACAGAGCTGGATGATCTGTGGTGTCCAAATCCCAGCCTTCTGGCTAGTCCCCGTGCAGCCCTTGTCTCCCAGCTGCATTACCACTAATGTCTGCACAAGCTCGTTTAAACTTTGTTTTATTCAGCAGAATCACGACTGCTGGAATCAGCTGGGCATTTACTGGCTCCCATTCCCTTCAGCTCCAGGAAAGAAAGCCGTGTTCAGGGCAGAGATGTCCCATGTAAGGGTTTATACAATACTCAAGCCTCCAACTTAAATCCTGTTAATGTGCAGGATGTTTCAGGGGCTTTCTGCACCAGGGTACATTTCACCCAGCAAGACTGGAGCCACTGTCCTTCTGTCAGCTCCCAGGCTGTCTCTAGCACTGCTCCAAGAAATGATCACTTCAGCACTCAGAAATTTGATTTTTCTTAACTGCAAAGATTTACAACATCAATAAAGCCCTGACATAGCATCCCTTTTCCTGAAGCCATGAGTTGGCTTCACTCCAGCAGCTTTATTTTAGCAGCCTGGCTTCTCCTCAGAGAGGCAGGGCTGCCGTGGAAAGGGGTTCCCCCCCAGGTAAAGCATTGGTGCCCACCTGAAGTAGTTGCAGTCACTTCAGGGCTTTCATTTGAAACTTTCAGTATTGGAAAATAATTCATTGTCGTCAGAGAAAATAATTGAGGGAAAAGTGTTCTGGCCTTACATGGCGCAAAGCAGTGCTGTTCAGTGGGAATGAAGCTACCTCTTGACATAATATTTTTTTGCTTCTTCTCTTGAAGTCTGTAATTACCTTTTTGCATTATGCAAAAAATGTTCTTGAGGGCTCTGTGTTGCCCCTGCGGCTCAGAGTCTTTGCAGGGTGCTGCAGGGTTAGGCTTCAGTGGCTGCTGGAGTGGCCCAGGGGTGCAAAGCCAGGGGTGGGGAACCTCTTCCTCTTCACAGAAGCAAGGCTGCAGAAGAAGCACCAACGTGGGAAATGAATGACTGCACACCAATTTTGGGTGTCAGGAGCCCCACCGAGGGTGCAGGTGGGGTTGAGGAGTGACCAGTTTTGGTTGGTTGGGTTGGACAATGAGGGCAGACACCAGAGCTGCTCACGAGTCCACAGCTGGAATCCTTGGGTGGCCTCCAGAGGCTGGTGCAAAAATGTCAGGTAAGTGTAGCAGGAAAAAATCCCACACAAGCAAAGGAGAGTCTGGGCTATTAGAGGTAAGAAAAGAGAATGGCGTGGACCAAATTCATATCATTCTGTAAAATCTATGGGTGAATTGTATTAAGAATTTAATGTCTGCTCTGCTTATAAATGATTTGTGGTTGTCCAGTAGAGCAACCCACAGGCAGATACTAAAAACCACAGACAGATACTAAAAACTGGGAAGAAATACTCAATTTATCCATTTTTGATCATTTATATATGCCTTTTTAATGCATTGTTTGCTGCCATTGGTGGATACAGCACCTGCTGAACTCGGGCCCTTGACCAACTGGGACCTCTAAAACAAAGGGGAATTGCGAGCACACCAGTTGGGGCTAGGTCAGTAACATGAAGTCAGTTCAGTTATCACTACACCACACTGCAACAATGTTGGTACTCACAGTCCTCCCAGAGCACAACAATAATACTGCCCTTTGTCATGTGCCCAAATAAAGCATAACTGAGTACCTAATTCCGATTACTTCAGGGAACTTGCTGCAGAGTTACATTAGCTGTGTCGCCAACAACTTTATCTCTGATCTTGCACATTTAGTATATTAAGACAAAGCTTTGTGATTCAACTGATTGTTTTTCAAATGGGAGGTTTTGATCTTATGGTTGAAAATTAAAAGTCAATTGAAAGTAAATTGAGGAAAGTAAATTGAAGGGGCATCAAGCATATGTAGTGTCTTGGATATAGTGGTCTGGCCTGTAATTTTTGGAAATGTTTTGGGTTATCAGCACTTGTACTGTAGAGTAGAAAACAAATAACTAAGCCTTCAAGGTAATATGATTTGAAGACAAGATTTTTGCAAACTTGCTTAGTATTCATTTTTATCAAAACTATGTTTATGCACCCTGGTGCTGCAATAGGAATGAATTTATTTGTGAAGTTCCAGTGAAATGGATCTCGGCGAGTGTCCCAAACAGGTTTTTGCAGTCATTCAGATGTTCCACATATTGCAGAATACCAAAAAGTACTTTATGTCAGAAAACAAAATACATCAGAGGACTCACCATTTGAAAGCCTAAATACAGCTGATCATACCGAGCTGTCTTTGCAGACTTAATGTCCAAAGTTTGACTTTAAGGACTCTACAGAATTTTAACAAAGTTATTTCTGTAATAAATATTCCATACTGCTTCTTGGGATATGTACAGTCAGTGCAAAATTGCAGTGTTTTAGTACTGTGTAAATAGGGTACAGTGGCAAAAAGAGTAGGTTGCTTTTGTCAGCTCATTTTGCATTGAAATTGCATTTTAAATGGTTGCTGTTCTTGTTTGTTTGCCACCTGTGGCAGTTTATTCAGTCTGGATCTTTTGTAATTCTGTTGTGGCCAAAGGATTGCAAGAGCTCCATCTGATCTGCTTTTTCCCAAGGTAGCACCCACTAGTTGAGCCACAATGCCTGCCAGTGCTGGTGTTCCTAAGCGGTTACAGATGTAAGGTAAAATGTGCTCATTTAAACAATGTAATCAGTGCTTAAGGTAGTTTAGGCTAGTGGCTTCTTCTAATTGTAAGAGACTGGAAGCAATTACCCCAGCCCAGCTGATGAGTGGTGACTTCCTCAAGCACAGTGCTACACCAAAGCAATAGTGTTGATCATCTCTTCGTGCTCTGTAGTATGAATCAAAACTGTTTGTATCAGTGGTAACCTAATTTGTGTAAAAACACATTTATTTTAGCCAGATGTGGATCAGCAGTCTCTGTATTAATATATATGATCAAGTGCACTGCACTTGGGATTATATTCTGTCTTTATTAATTTATATAAAGACTGCGAACTCCTTAGGCAGGATCGGTCTGCATTAATGTCCAGTAGTGATGCACTGCGCATTTTATCAGCATTTTTGGCATGAATTTAAAAAGAACAGCTCAAATGCATTTTCTTATTTTATTTCCTTTGTGTTTCTTTTTCTGCCACATTTTTTACATCTGCTTCTCTTTGTGAAAATCCAAATTCATGAGGAATGGAAGTTAAATTGTGTTTTCAGCTGCAGGGTATGTGACAGGACATACAGTTGGGCAGGCACATATCTGTCTGCCCGTGCTCCTCTCCCAGTTCACAGCTAAAGTGCAATCCTGCCAAATCTCAGGGCTGCACTGCCACTTGGGTATACCCCTGCATGTGGCTCTTTCAAGGTGGTTGTTGAGACACTTTCAGGGAAATCAGTCTGTGCAGTATTGTCTGTGACGGGCTGCAAAATGCAAGTCATTCCATTGCTGGGGTAAAGAGGAGACCTGAGGGTGTGCTTACCCCTGCCAGCACTGCTGCCCTGTGTTAAGAGCATTCCCAGCAGCTGCTCTCAGGTAGTCTTCCTCTGCTGAGCAAGAGGACTTTCCCTATTCATACCATACTAGGAAAAGAAAAGACTGACTTCAATATCATCCTGGCTTTTTGCTCTCCTTCTCTTGGCCATGGAGAAGAAGGAGTCTGTAGGAGCTCCCAAGGCTGGGCCAGGTCATGGAGGGTACTGTGCAGGGGATCTAGGATGCTGGTATTTTTGTGGGAAACTGGAAGAAGCTGGATGTTGGGAAGGAGTGTTTGGTTGTATTTTTTATACAGGTTTAGTATAAGCATTGTTATTGGAATGGATGGTGCCTTCAGAGGGACAGTTCTTCTTCTAAACTGTTGGGGAAGAATGAGGCATAATTCAGCAGCGGTGGAAATGCAGGTAAATACAAGTCCGCTCCTTCCTGGATGGACTAGACATGGTTCAGCTTCATCAGGCCTTCCCCAAAAAATTGTTCTTTAGGGAGATGAGAAGAGAGCTGTAATCTGGCCACCATTATGCATTTCAGTTGGGGATTAACTGAGTAAAGCACTGTCTTTCCATTGGAAAGGACTGACTCTTTTAGAAAGGATTCCTTTTTTCCCCCTTTAATTCTGTAGTTATCTTTTTGTGTCGCAGTTTCCTCACGTCCTCTTTTCCTCTTCCTTACCCCTGTAATGAGGAAGCCCGCTCTTTGCTAAAAGCGAGCATGTTGTTTTTACCCAGCTTCCAGATCATTATTAGAGAGAGATTTGGCGGCGTATTGGTGGGGACGGGAACTGTGCCTGCTGTATTTCACTGGGACTGGCGCGTGGAGTAGAAAAGCAGATGTGTGTGGACTGCCAGAGAAATCGCTGACTGATCCTTGCGCAGTCTGGGTTCGAGGAGCTGAGACAAGGCGAGGCAAAGCAGGTATGGCTGAGAGCCGTGCCAAAGCCTGAGCACCTGCCGTGCCCACTGCAGGCAGCGGGGCCGGCGGGCGCTCCGCACCCGCCAGGATTGATGCACCGAGCGTTCCCCGCGGGTTGTGCACTCCGTCTGATTTCTTCCCTTTCACGCCGAACACGAGCAACAAGCAGAAGTTAACTGCTTGGGAGGAAGCTGGCTATGCCTTTTTCTGTGCTGCGTTTCACCTCTTTTGTTTTTTGGTTGGCTGCAAAACCTGAAGCCAAAAGATGATGGCAACGCCTCTCCCCGCGGAGGGGGGAGCCGAGCACACCGCACCCCATCTAGTGGCTTAGCCTCACACTGCCGGCGGCAAGGAAATGCGGCAGCAGGAGGAGGAGGAGGAGGAGGAGGAGGAAGGCTCCTGTAACTCCGGCCATGGGCTTCGTAGACTTCGGACTCGGCGGCACCTACGTGTGTGATCCGGGGATGCTGAAGCAACAGGAAGGTGCTAGCTGTCTGTCAGACCTGGCGTGGATCACACGCGAGGGACTCGCACCCAGCTTGGGAAGAGTGTTAGACAGACGGCAGTACTAAGCCCTCTGGAGTTAAGGAATGTGAGAATTAAGCTGCCTCTGCAACCTTAATTCGGCCTCTGTTTGCATAAGCACTAAGATAAAATCTCGAATGATATCACACACTGTTCTTTGTCACACGTCAGTGCACAGAAGGGACTGCACTGAATTTCTGCTCACAGCATTTCTCCCCTGTTGTTCAGCAGGTAGATCCTGTCTGTCACACGCTTCTGAAATCTTCAGAAGACAATTTTTCACAATGTTTTCTTCACAGACTTCGCAACAACAGAGGCCAACTGCTTCATGGACATTCACTGTGGTATTTTTGTACCATCCTCTTTGTGAGGACCACGGTCTATCATTGTTCCCATTTTGCAGACGAGGAACAGAGATGCAATGTGGTTAAAGTCAAAGGTATCCTTTATTTTGGGGTGCCTGTTTCAAGACCCCTCAGACCACGCTTTCCAGATTGCCTCTTCCATCTACTTCTGTTACAGCAGTGAGCACAGAGCGCTCCTGTGTATCAGGCACAGGGATCAAATCAGGCTCTGAAAATGAAGCACAGGTAAATTAGTGTTCTCAGAACAGGAGAAATGGGTAGCTGTAGAAAAAATCCCAGCTTAAACCAAAATGAAAATACACTTTCTTCTTTTCAGGATCATTTTTCTGCCAGATTCTTGCTTTGAAAATACTCACTGAGGGGTTCTGAGGAGAGGCTGTGCTAGTATGAGGAGTGGCCTGGATTGCCTGGGCTGTAAGAGGAACAGGGCCACAGCAACCCTGGGTTAAACCCATTTCAATGGCTTGGTATTATGTGCTGAGGTTGAAGTTTCACAACCATTACAAGCTGATCCAAACTGGTGCTGCTGCTAATACATCAGTCCTTCTCTTCTTCTCGTGGCCTTGCACTCCTGCTCACTCCAATTTGTGAGGCCAGGCAGGGAAGCCTAGTGGGGAACAGATCAGGGTTAAATTCAGTGCAGCTTAAAAAAGTAATGTGGTTTCTCGATTGTTTTATTTCTTGGCTTCATGTATGCATTGGCCATCACAAAGAATGATGGATCCTGAGACAAGAAGGGGCTGAAGTGTTTTTTGCAGTGACAGTTTCCACAGACCTCTGGTGTGCATGGGACTGGACCTTCAGCAAGAAGGTTCTCCTGGGAAACGGGGGGTGTAAACATGACTGGGTTCCACCCAGATGTGCTGACAGCAGAGGAATGTGAAGACTGCAGGACTTAGAGTTCTGGATCAGTATGTGCTGCTGTGTTTGCAGATTTTGCTCTCTCTTCCTCCAGTCCAGTACTTTTGCCGTGTCCCCTCTGACCTGTCCTGATCCATCCTTGCCCTTTTCAGTTTCACTCCGTTCTTCAGTTCAGTCCTCACCAGAACCTGGTCCAAGCCATGTTTACTGGCACAGTGAGTCCCAGTTTCGTTCATACAGACTCTATGTCTCGATCTTCGCTTTCCTTCACCTAAGTGAAAATTATACTTTCCTGAACAGTACTCTTTGCAAAATAAATGTCTTCAACAAAAGATGCAAGCCAGTTGAGGATACTTAGTTATGTATATTTTAAGTATTTGGGATTGATCAAAACAGCATTACTTTAGTCTACTTTCTATGTCAAATCCTGCAGTGCCAGCATGGCCGGTGATTTGAATTAACATGACCTTTCATCCTGTTTGTCAGCAGTCCATGACCATGCACTAGTGTGTGATTTGTGAATTATTTGTGATTCCGTGTGAATGTGGTTCAGCCCATGAATTTTGACACCTCTTGATTTAAATAGCAGCTGCTTGTGCTGTGATACTCAGCCTGGTATTCATTTTTGAGAAACGTGGTTTTCTGTCTATTTCCTGACCGGATGCTTTCTAAATACATAAAAGGTTTTTGAGAACACAGGACAAAATTTTTGGTATGAGTACTCATATGGAGTGAATTTTTTTGATTTTTATGATTAGGCATCACAACACATTTTTCACAGCTGCTTTTTATGAAAATATTAAACAGCACTGTTTTCATTCAAAGCAGAAGAAAATTAACATAAATTTAGTCCACATCTGTTAATGGATTTTCTTTCACCTATACATTCTCATTTTGTCTTCTGTGATAGATTTACAAAGTACGTAATCTGTGCCAATTTTACATAAGTATGTGGTTTTGCTTCCCCGGTCAGATTTCCTGCCCTGAATTTGAAAATTGTCCATGGGTCTGCCATTTCCCTTCCTTAGGAGCTCATCTGTGGGGAGAGGTCTAGGAGAGAAACATTTCTGCCTGGTTTCTGTTGGAGAAACCAGTCTGTGTTACCTAATTTATGTGGAACAATTTCTGTGCTTCCTTCTGTATTTGTATTTGTCTAGCTCCTACGTGGACATTTCTGTTTCTGCATGCTGTGATTGGGCATGCTGGAAGTTAATCATGTTTGAGTTTCAGGCTTTTCTTCAGATACCCATGTGAGGTATATATCTTGTGGGAAAGGAAGATTTTTTTCCAGGTGGTAGGCATTGGACAGATCCTTCCACCATGTTCTGCTTTAGGTCTTTAGGTATGGGCTGGACTTCCTTGTAAACAAGATCTTTCATTTGCAAATACTGAAGTATTTAAAAGGAAAACTTGAAAAATCTGTAGCAGTGACTTTAGCAGTGAATTCCATTTATCTATTATGAATTAACTTAGGTGTATTGAAACTGCTTTTTTAATAGGGTGAAATATGGGTACATCCCTCCTCCATGTAGAGTTTTCCAAATGGAAAATCACATTTTCTTCTTCTGGAATGACTGCCAGACTTAGTGGGAAGAAAAAAACCCTTTTGGTAACTCTAAAGTAGTATGTTAGTCAAGAATTGAGAGCAGAGTAGGAAGTAGTGAGACTGAGAGAGAAGATTGTAAAAGACTCATTTTTTTGAGCGGTAGGGGCCAAGTAAGACATTGCTGCATGTGATGAATGCTTTTAAAGATATGGGTCCCCAAGGAGCATCAACAGGATCCAGCCAAGGAAACTCAAGGAGGAGCTGTGATTGTCCTGAGCTTGGAAACTGCCTTCAGAGGAGACCAGGAGAATGCATGTATCTCAAGGTCAGGTAGAAATTGAGCCATAAATGAATACAACTGGTCACAAGCAGTTGGGTGTTAACACACCATTCCTGATTATGGTTTTCTGCCCCATGGCACTGTTGGAGAAGGGAATGCATGTCCTTGAGCTGACATCTTGGAGAATCTGAAAGCCCCCTGTGGGACAAAATAATATTTCTTTTCAGAGCTCTCTAGCAACTCTGCAGTGGTTTTCTCCCATCAGGGACTATTCATCATTTCGTCCATGAGAAGCTTTTGTTGTGCAAAATGTCACATCATGAGACTGTTATGATGTGACGAGATGTCATTTCCCAGGAATACATGTTGGGCTCTACTTCAGTGACTGTAAACCCAGGCCTGAGTAGGTACACAAGATATTCTACTGGGGAGCAGCCATCACTGAGGTAACATTGCATAACTCATGGTGGTGGACAAGTGTCTCTTGATAAATGGTCTGTGGAAATCCGTGGGGCATCTGGATGGTGAGGGGCAACCTTAAGCAGGTTAGGTGGGTAAGTAGAGAGTGACAAAACAAGAAAAATTGCCGTTTTGGATGTCTCCACAGGACCATGCATTACATCATCTGCTCCAAGTTGTGCCAATATGTTTGGTGTATTCACTTACATGAGCTTCTCAGAGCTGCATCATCAGCTCAGCTGCACAGAGTCATTCCTGTGGGGAAGGCAGCAGGGGAGCACAGCAGAGCGTGTATGGGTTTTCTATGCACTTCATGGGAAAGATTGTGTCAGGGTTTTGGTACAGGAACATCAGGTTTTGAGGTGGGAGTGCAGTATTTTTCTACCTTATTTAAACCCTGTTGATCCAAGTAGGCATCTTTATTACTCAAATGAAATCCGAATCAGTGCTTGCCGCTTTGAAAATGTATGGATAAAATTTGTTCATGCAAACAGCCAAATGTATACGTTGCTGAAAACTCAATAGAACATTCTGCCATAGGGTGAATTTCACCCACGGAAACAGACAGGTCTGTACTCAGAATTTGCATCCAAGTAACTTTAAAGCAATTTATCTCAGGAGGGAGCTGAGCATGCCGGCTATTCCTGATGTTATGTTTGCCTGATTGGTGTGTCCGCATGAATTTAAGTGTCTTACTTTAGATGCTCACATATGAAAATTTTAGCCCACTAAAACAACTAAACCAAGGAACCCCCTGACCTCTGGAAAAACCTGGCTGGTGTTACTCCAGAGAATGTATAGAAGAATAACTCTTGACATTTGAATTTAAAAAAAAAAAAATCATTATTAAGAAATATCTTCACAATGAGAAATACCCTAATTAATATTAAATATCACTCCCTGTGTTGTGAATGGACTTTGATCTGCTCAGATAACTCTTGGTGCTCATGTTATCCTGTAGACTCAGGTGAAGTATGGACTGTATCCTAGATGAACTCAGCAGCTCTGTGCCCATCCTACTTTTGATGGCTTTAAGTTGCCACAAAGCTGGCATGGGAAGGAAGAGGTGGTGAAGTTTCCAGCTGAGCTGGTGGTGCTCTCAGTGGTGCAGCTGGAGCAGAGCTGGATCAGTTACATTTCCTCAAAGGTGACTTTGAGGCACAGTGCTTCACCATAAGTCTTTCTGCTTATGGTGACTGCTGTTGGATTGTCCCATGCTTCCCCCAATGAACTGAGCTCAGACTCAAGGCTGGCATTGGTATGTTACTAGAAAAAAGATTTCACATGCATTTGCTTGAATTTGAGGTGACGGAATGCAGTTTGGCCAGGACTGTTAACGGGTATTTGCCATTTATGTTGATTATTCTCTTCTTTTAACTTTATTTCATTATCTTTTGAGCAGAAAATACCAGGGGATGAATATCTGGTGCCTTTAAAGCCAGTGCAAAACTACCACCACATTCACTGAAGCTAGAATTTCATACTTGTTGTGGTCAGTCTTTCCCCACAGTTATTAAATAACAAACAATTGAAGAGAACAATTCACAGAGGAATCCTAGCGTTTATTTATATAACCTCCTTGGTGAGAAATAACAAGTAGCATTCTGTAATAAATGCATAGTCTTTCTGCAAATGATGTATGAAACACAGAAAGGTGAACAGTATCTGATACTTTGTTCTCAGGAAATAATTGGACCAGCTGTGGTCTGCCCAGCATTTTGCTGATAGGGTTGGGAATGAAATGAATATTATATCTCTGCATGAATATTGCGTCTGCCATGAGCAAATCACAGTCTCCTAAAGTGAGTCTGTAGGTGCCTTCTGTGTTGGAAAGAGACATCTCTCATTGCTCTGCCCTCTTCAGAGCTGCAGAAATAACCAGTTTTCAAGAAGCAGTAGTTGGATATTATGTAGTCAACAGGATAGGCTGTTAATATTGTGGAAGGTCATTATTGACTCCATATGTCCTCTGATAATGGCATCCTTGTTCTGGAAACACACTCTTCTCTTGCATCATCTGCGCAGGTCATTAGAGATGCTGAGCATGACTTGTTGGTGTGTACTGAGTCTTGAAGGGGCTATGCTCAAGCTGTGCAGTAGTTGAGGAAGAGATTTCTTGGCTTTCCTTCCAGTACCTCCTGTGTCTCAAGGAGCTGAATGCTTCAGGGAAGTGAAAAATCTATGGGGTTGGTTTTTTATTGTTGTTGAGGTTTGGGTTTGGGGTTTTTTGGTTGGTTTGAGGGGTTTTTTTGAGTAGAGGAATCGAGTACAATTTCTGAAAGTTTTTAGCAGAGCAGGAGAATGGCTGTGGGCTGATTCATAGATTTCAGATCTCCTGGGACCAGAGCTCATTCTCCTCCTGTCTTGAGAAGTGCTATTCCGGTTCTCCCTTCTTCCCTGGTGGTTAGTTTTGAAGCGACAATAGACAGGGGAAGGTGTAAGGAGAAGGAGGAACTGATGACCTTTGATTAATGTATGGAGAACAACCAGATGCTGTTTGCTAAATGTGCAATTATTGGCAGAAACTAAGCAAAACTGGGTAAGACAAAGAGCACACGTTGTCACTTGTTAGGTGCGTGAGGCGTATCATGGAGGTGCCTTTGAAGCACCTTGCATCTGGTTGACCTCACAGGCGTTACAGTTGAGAGTGTTTGATTTCATGAGCATTTTGCTATAACCTGTAGTCTCTGATTTTGAAAGTAGGTCCCAGGACATTGTCTGGTACTTTTTGTTAGCTGAGCTTTGGCATATGTGAGGAATTTCTTCTTGGGATATCTATCCTGATGTGCAGTGCTGCTGTGTCTTCCACCTGCATCTGTATCTGAAGAACAACTGAGTGTCACCTCCTGCACAACATCACTGATCTTTGTGTTATGAAGTATTTCTTAGCAAACACCCCTGCAGTCTTGGACTCCACCGCCTTCCAGATCATTCTCAAGTAAATCTTCCATTTGGCTTTGACCTAGAAAGCTTTACATGTTACGTATCTGTACCTGAGAAATTGCCTCCCACCTTACCAAGGGTCTCCTACCAATCATACATCAAATGCGTGGGAAGGGGGCTGGTGGGAGTGCTGTCTTCAGCAGGGCTGTTTGGACTTGTTTGTGCTCTTGGTCCAGGAAAGGATGGGCATCCTGAGCTTTGGGAAATGCATGTGAGGGGCTGGGACTTAGGAGAGGTAGTTTCTGCCCACTCCAACTACTCTATTTATATCTGTCTATCTCACATATTTCTCTGGCACCTTGGTACCTAAACATGTTTCTCAGATGACCATGGCTTTTTTTATCTTCTCCTCTTTTTAATAGTGTTTTTGCCTTCTTTTAAAATCAGTCTTTAATAAAGTTAAGAATTCTTGCACAGGGTTTTATAAACATGTGTTATTAAATTTTAAATCTGTTTTGAAAGTGCCTCTATCCTACTCCCTCCTAGTAAAGTGACCTTTTTAAATGGAGGGAAGTGGGTTTAGATGACAGTCATGATAAATGCGGTCATGTTCACTCAATAAAATAAGGCCCAGTGCATTTGAGGATAAATCAGTGAAATGTACAGCCCCACCTGTCTGTCTCCATCATTCATTTCCACTGTCACTTTCACAGTGGCTGATGGATCACAGTTGCTGTAAAATTAGACAGCCTTTAATCTCATTTCATCCTGATTAGCTTCTCCTTACCCTTTCCCTCTAACTCACTGACTGACACGCTAAAAACTCACGCCAGGCTGTGTTTGAGCGTGGCGTACAAACTTCTCTTCAAATACCCTTTTTGTGGGGCAGGCAGATGTTCCAATGAGTTGAAATCGAAAAATGAGAAGATGGGATTTTCACACTGTTAAAGCAAAACAGCACACAAAGACTCGTATAAAATAATTCAAAGCAGCAGCCTGGCCAGACTGTGTGATGGGCCCAATTCTTCCTGTTACACCCTGGCAAGCCCAGTGAGTTTGAGAAGATTGCTCCTACTAGATACTAAATTTAGCATGCTCATTGCCATGTAATTTTGACTGTTGTCTATGAAAAGTCCTATCTGAGTGTATGTTCACAAGAATCACAGTTTACAGTGCAAGCCTTCTGGTACTTTCAAGGGACATTTTATAGCAGAAAAAACCCTAGTTCATTCTCCTAGTTTTGATTTCTGTGTATAACTCATGATTCTGAGGGGTCAAGGAGAAAGACTGTGATGTGGTTGATTTCTCAGTTACAGTGCCCAAAGCTCCCTTCCTCTTAGATGTCCACAGTTTTGTCCATCCTCCCTGTTTTGTCCAGCTCCCTTCAGCCCCATGGGCAGATTCATGAGACTAAGAACTGAGTTTTCCCCAAAGCTCTGAGAGAAACAAAGGTCACAGTAAAGGTCTGCAATGTTTTATTGCAGTCACCTTTCTTTCTGAAGGCCAAATACTACCCTCCTTTCTAAGGCAAGCTTCCTTTTAGCTTTCCCGTGAGTTATGGATGGTAGTTTGGGTCATTTGGGCCCAATCCTGTATCAGTGGGAATGTTGCCATCAATTTCAGCGGGAGCCAGGATTAAGCCATTAGTTTTCAAGGTTTAATTATCATAATAATTATGGGAGTCTTATTGCATACCTTATATGCATGGGAACAGCAGAAAAGCTTAAAGCAGAATTTCTTCCTCTACTGACCCTGTTTGTGTCAATGTGGTGGATAAATAAACACAAATGTTTGCAAAAGTGAAAACACAATGTGAAAAATATGCATGTGTGCTGCCTGCAGACAGTTTTTTCTGTAAATGCTGGAGCTTTCCAGACTGACCAGCAGAAGAGGTTGAGGGTGCAACCACCAGCTCGGACCTAATTGGAAACCATAATAGAGCACTGTATTATTTAAAACTTGAAGCTCTTGCAGACTGATCCTGGGGAGTCTCTTCTTGAGAGGAAGGGTCCCAAAAAGCATCTAAGGAAGGCAGCAAATTTCTCATGGGAGACCAAATTCCTTATTTACTACAAGAATTCACAAAGTCAAGAAAAGTTCTGTGGTTTTGAGAGAGAAGATTTTAAACCAGGAAAATGTCTAAGACTAAAGAGTGAGATAATGATGATATGGTGTCTCAAAAGATAGCAAAAACCGACTTCATTCTTTCATCCTAGTGTAGGAATCCCTAGGTAGTATAAAGTCTTTTGCAGTGTCTAGTATAAGATTAGCTCCCAATTAATATAAAGTGAACCAGTAACAAATAACCTTAATTACTGAACTTTCACTGTACCTGACTACCTAATTTAAGAACTGCTTCACTTATGTGACTTGTAAGAGCACAGACTATGAAAAAGATATTCAACCTTTACTAGAAACTAAAAACATACCTTATTTATTCATCATTGCCCAGGCAAAAACTTCAGTAAGAAGCTTAAATGAGCCCACTTGATCTTTAAGAAAATGTGTCCTAAATAGCAAAGCTGTGCGTATTTCTTCTTATTATTATTTGCATATGCTATACTGCACAACTGCATTCCGAGAAAAATAAAAGATAATAAAACAAATGAAATGAGAGATATATCACCCAAAATAATCCAAGTGTGAGATAGGCTGCCTCTTTTTTTTTTTTTTTGTTTGGCATTGGCAAAAGAGCACAAAGTAAGAGCTGGCCCTGAGTCATATTGATTTCCCACTGCACTGGTTTCCTAAGTGCTCTGTTGATCCGTGTCAAGCAATAAGTTCCCTGCCTGTACATGCACATCACCTCCCCATTTGTCCTCACCTAGATTTAAGGTGCCCATATGATGAGCTGAACAAGGACATCATTTTTCCTACTGGTGTCACTGGGCCAAAACTACTCTGTGTGGTATGGTAGCTAATGCTGTGTAAGTTTACATTTGCCATATAATATCATTATAGTGGGTATGGCACACTGCAATAGTATGTGTGTATTATGTACATGTAATCTTTATTTTTGCATTTTAGCATTTGCAGTGGAAAAAGTACATTTTTAAAAATAGATGTTTGCATCTGTAGCTGGTCTGTAGTAATCACAATACCTCCCCCCAAAAAAGGGAATATTGCAAACCTAATGCCACAGTTTTGATCTTTGTTAACAAAGGGCTTCCTGATTAGATGAATAGAAGATGTGTGATTGTGCTGCTAATGACATTGTACAGGAAATTAAGCGTATACATTTGGAAAAGGCATTAAATCAGCAGGACCTTAATTTAAAAACTTAAAACTGTATGGAAATGCAGCTTGTTCATTGCTGTGTAATAGAAAGCTACCGAACATACTGACTCTTCTTGTGGAAACATTACCAGCAGAACAAAGCTGGGCTGAGATTTTTTTAATGTTTTCTAGCATACTAGGATTCCTAGCATCTGCTTATTTTCAGGGAAATGTCAAGCAACTTCACCCCTTCTTACACGTTCTTTTTAGAGCAGCATGTACAGCACTTGGGCAGGTGAGAGGACACTGAGGGACCAGAATTCCTGATTTTTTTCTTAATTATTTGCAAAATTGAATTGCACAAGTTTACTAATAAGTGGCTTTGTCTGCTGCTAAGTCAGTGGACGTACATGCTTGTGGTGACTCATTCTCTCACTATTTCAAACAGATGGTAAAGAGGAAATATTTGATAAAATCAGTATCCTGAGCTGACAAAGAATTCTTGCTTTGCTTGCAGTTATGCCATACAACAGTGCCCATCACTGTGTTGTGGAAGTGGAAAACTTCTTGTTCGTGCTGGGAGGAGAAGACCAGTGGAACCCTAATGGTACGTACAGAATACTAAAAGGCAAAGGCAGCATCTGCCTTCCTGTGCCTTCCTGTCTGTCAGGTCAACTGATGTAGTGATTAGCAAGGGATTTTGAGGACCCTCAGCCTGATTGTTGAACCTAGTAAAGGCTACTCTTCGGTATTGATGTAATAAATATCTGGTACTTTAGCATTAGCATCTCTGTCATTCATCAGCTCCCACATCCCTTGAGAAATGCCACAGGCAGCAGAACAGACTCTTTCAAGTGCATGCACCAGGCAGCAGCTGTTAAGAATTCTAACCTTCATTTCCAGTCTCCTTCCAGTCACAATATAATAATGCAATTGCAGTATATGAATGCTTCTTTTCTATTGTCAAACAAGATACTCGCAGCTCAAGTTGTTAATGTGTTAATTATCTAGACTTTGAGATTCTTAAACTGATCGTTTTTTCAGTCTTGTGCAAGAGCTTCTCATATAGATTATCTGCTGCTACCTTCTTTGATTTGATTACTTCATAAATTTACCGCAAAGAGAAATTAAACAATTTAACAGGCTTCTGAGCAAAGCAAAAGGAGAATACCATGCCTTGCAAAATTCACAGAATTGTCAAGACATTGTTAAAAAGCTTGCACATGAAGAAAGAGTTGTAGTTGTAGCAGTCTGTGTAACAGAGATAATTATGACTGAGAAACCATAAAACAGCTTGCAGGTACACATTTTTACTTTAAAACACCAGAGGATCCAGCTGAAATTACATATACTGCATATATTTTATTGTGAATGCCCCATTTCAGCATCTGCACTAAACCAAATTATAGAAAATTGTTACATCTGTTCACTCCCTAAAACCTGAGACAAACAATCCAGGCCACCCTATAAGCATGTTTCTGGTGTAGTTAAGAATATCACTATATGTCTTAGGAGAAGGGCCCTTTAGTTCTGTTGCTGAATGTCCTTTATTTGAAACAGGAGACAGCACAGTATCACTAATGACAACTTCTTTTAGGATCGTTGGCCACATCCATGCAGTGAGGGCCTCTGTTGTATTTGGTGGTAGGCATATGGATAGGCAGACCTTGTTCCGGACAGTTTATAATTAAATGGCCATGTCACATGAAGGGTAAAAGAAAAGAAGTGTAATTACCCACATTTTAAAGATGTGGAAACTGACTTGCAAGGTGATGGAGAGATAGTAGAAGAGGTACATATCCTGCATTTGAGATAGGAGTCAAACACAGTTGTTTGTGAGATGAACAGTACCTAAGGTATGAGATTGCTTAGATGTGGATCAACTCCTGAGCTGAAGATGTTGCTGAAGACATCTACCAACTTCCCTGTCCTGTGAGTACCCGTGCTGGGATTTTTTCTGTAGAGAAGATAGCAATAAAAGAGGTATGAGCATTGTTATACTAATCTCTTTATCAAATGGATCTTACTTGTCACTGAAAGTGGACCTGAAATCATAATCTACATCCTGTGCTACTGCTGGGCATATTCTTTCTTGAAACAAATTTGCTCTAAATGTGCAGCTACATGGGGGCAGCTCACACATACCCACTTGAATTTATGGTAAGGCCGTCATCTGCTATCCTCAGAGCACAGGAGGGACTTCAGATGGACTTACCTGGAACCATCTTGCCAAGTCTTTACAAAGCTTCTGCTTCAAATGAGAATGTTCCAGGTGTTTTTTCCAGTATAAGGAATTATCTTGGAGATGGTGGCAATGGAAAGACATTGCTTTAGCCATCAGACCATCTGGTTCTTGAGAAACTGTGTGGACCCTAAGGAGTGCTCACACCTCCTTCATGCTCCACTGACTTCCTGACAGCCCAGAAAGTATGGGAGACATTTTTTCTCACTTTTTTACATCCTCCAATGGCTATGCCTTTCCAGTCACAAGAGGTTCTTGCAGGAGTAAAGGCTGATGAAAGCAGGGTGCACAACATAGGCATGGATTCAAGACCAACCTTCATAACCTTCAGAGCCCTTTGGCATGGCTGCAGAGCGGAGAACAGTATCTGCCTCCTTCTGTCCTATCATCCTGATTTGCTAATCCTGATTTTTGTTCACTTGTCCCAAGTTCTGTATTCTGACAGGTGCATCCTAACACGTGCAATCTCCTGACTGGTGAGCAAGGCAATAGATAAAAGTTCTCTTTCAAACTGAAGTCCAGATTTAAACTGCAGTCAAACCAGTTACACTAGGCAGATTAAGTAGGTCATCAAGTCCTTTTCCTGCAATCACAGGAATCATATAGTCCCATTTTGTAAATTTTCTAAGCTACATTTGAAAAGCAGTTGGATTTCTAGCCCCCACTACTCCTGTTGGAAAGCTGTTACAGAATCCAACTGCTCTAGATGACTAGGAGCTTTATTCTGATATCCAGTAAAATTTATTCTTTGACTGTCTAAATCTCCTTTTTCTCATGCCAAGGCTGGCCTTTAGTTTAATAGTTTTTCCCCTCCTGGAGATTTGTTCCTCTGAAGTATTACAGACAGCACTCCTATCCCCTTTCAGCTTTTGTATTTCTAGGTGCAACAGGCCAAGTTCTTTGTCTCCTGCCATAAGGTAAACTTTTTGTTCTTCCTGTTACCATAGTAGCTCTTCTCTGTGCCTATTCTAGTTTGATTTCATCTCCCTTCCTGTGAAGGACCCAGATTTATATCCTTCTAGGCTTACTAAACCCTTCTTCTACCCTGCACTATACAACCTTCTACATACGTGGTGTTTGCAATGAACATGAGTATGACACACGTTGTGTTAGGCAGCCGAGGTCCCCAGATTATAGGTTTGTATGACAACAATGAACAAGCTGCTGTATAACTAATGAGCTCTGAAGTCCCAACACTTCTGAAAGATGTAGTGAATACAGCAGCATTAAAACCTAGGAAAAAACCAGAAAAAAAATAGAAGTCTAAACTTAGGATCAATACTGATATTATTTTGAATTTCTGCTTTTCGAAATACAAGTAGATTAGTAAATGTCTTAGATAGTGAAACCTAGAGCCTGTTGCTGTTACTGTTTTGCTGCTTACTGAATCTATAGATTCAGTATATAGCTCTCGATGCCTCTTTTTCTAAATTGTCTGTGTAGTCTAAAGGAATCCAGATAGGGACCAAGAGCAAAGCCTCACTTCACTAAGCCCAGTGGCAGGATGGCCAGTTGCCCTTACAGTATGGGGATCTCACCCTAGGTCTGGAGATGGTGCTGAGATGGTCATGTCTTTGAGTGGCACTCAGCGTGGTCCTCGTTAGGCACCATGCTGGATTTGAAGGGAAATGCTGCATTACTCATCAGTCTTCTGCTTTACCCTCCTCATATGGAACATGCTTATGACATGGCGAGGAAATCAGTTTACTTCTAGAGTGGTCAGCGTGGTTTCTTTCTCTGTTTTCATGTAGAACATGATCTTAAATTACTACGAATACAAATTCTAGCTGTATTGTTATTCTTCTCTCCAGTCTTGATGGTCTATTTACACATGCTGAAGTAAGTGTGGAATGAAGCAGGCAAAGCGAGCCAATCCTGCAGAGGCTTGTCTGATGCAAAAATATTCACCTTGTAGAATGCCCAGTGACCATTTATAGAACTGTGACATACGCAGTTAGGTTATTCTGCTGGCCTGTGAAGCCTCTAATTCAATTTTTTAGTCACACATACATAAACAAAGGTTTCTGTTTTCAAAATGCTCATCTGTTGAAGTCTCAGGTGTTACAGGAAATTGCCATGCACTCTCTTGCTTCAGTTTTCTTGCTTTGATGTCAATCTGCATGTAAAATAAGGTGAAATCTTAATATTGTGAAGACATGAACACAGTTCTTGGGCTTGACAGCAGGGAGAAGCTAGTTAGCTGGTGTATGTTGCTCATGCTTCATATTTTAGCTAACACACTTGGAATAAAACTCTTAAGAGTGTATTCCCCCTTCGATGCACATCCGTAATTCCTTCTAACTTACACTGAAAGTACATGGTAGAATAAACCATCTAGTGCAAACACTGCATACCCCATGCTGATGGCTTATGCAGCTCCTGGTTATTTGCACAAGGAGTTTTTGCCATGTTCCACACAGAGATGGCGTGAGGAGAAAGAAAAGCACGTGTTCTCCCTTTAATTTTTTTACCTGACACAAAATATTTTAGTCACAAAAATACTGTGGGGATGCCCTCTTTTGGGCAGTAATTTTGTTCAGTGCTGTGATTTACTGTGGCTGTGAAAATACCACAGCATGTATAAGTAAATTTAAATATGCATTTTCAAGATCTTATTACAAAGACCAAGAATAATCGCTATCTGCTTTTACTGCTAGTGACTGCTAATTCAAACCTTGCAGTGCCCCATTTGTTGAATTATTACTGTACACATAGTGTAATCATACATTGTTGTAAAAGGCGGAACCCTTCATAAAAAGTGTCAACTTGTGAAGTATATGTAATATATATTACAATCATGATGTTAAATACATGAAACAAACAGCTGAGTGTCAAAATAATCTATCTTTACAGGGAAACACAGTACAAACTTTGTTAGCCGATACGATCCCAGGTTTAACAGCTGGATACAACTTCCACCCATGCAAGAGAGGTAAAAACCTGCTATGTGTTTTTCAATTTCTGTTTTCTCATCCTAGGAGCAGCTGAGGTTTGGCTTAGTTCTGGGAGTAAGGAGGCCTTTAGAAGCATTGAAAACACAGATAAAACTGCAGCATGCAGTTGTGTCCCATTTGTCTCCTAATTTTTAAAACTTTTCCAAATTCGGACCTCCAGATGCCAAGTCCTGCAGTGCTAACTCATGCAAAATAGCATGAGGACTTTATGCAATTACTGGTTGCCTGAGTACGGTCTGAAGGATTTTCCTGAAATCTCCATAGTGTCCTGTCATGTTCCCTGACTGAAGTGTCATGATGAGTTTGCAGTAAACAGGCAGTAATTATAGTCAGATATCTTAGAGGGAAGTGAAACCTTCACATGTTGACTCCATCCTGTTTTACCATACCAGCTATGAAAAGCTCTCCTGAACATGTCTCCACTTGTCAGAGGACTCTTAATCCTAGGTGGTCTTTGAGTGAAGTTGCTGTCAGTAAATGCATATTAGAGTAGCTCGTGTTTTAATCTTGCTGTGAACCAAAGAGCAAAGGTGGATGTGGAGTTGAGCAATGACTTGTAAAGATGACGTCAACTTAAGTGTGGATCCCAGATCCTACCCTGACAGGAAAAAAATCCCGTAAACCTGAACTGAATGATGCATGTTTCGTAAGAAGAATCTCAAAGGCAGAAGATCCAAAGTTACCATGTTATTTGAAGAAAATATTCCGTGTCCATCCTTCAGTTCAACACCCATCTTCTCATGGATCCCATGTACAGAAGATGTCACAGTATCTCCCTCAAATGCTTGCTTTATTCCATGTCAGTATTACAGTTCTTTTTTTTGTTGACTGTCTACAATATTCAGGTGTCTGGCAGTCATAAATGTATTGAATTCAGTGCAGCCTTGTGATTCAAGGTGTATCTTACGAGATGCTTGGAAATATGGCTGTCTTTTCAAATTTCCAGGGGTAAAATGTCAGTCTGCAGAATTTTTGAAGGAACTTTGTTCAAGATTCAGTTTGATTGACCTAAATCCCTGCTTTGGCAGCACCTAGCCTTCTCCCTCATTCCCACCAGCACTGTGGGATAACCTTCACAGCTGTGAGTGTTTACTTTAAAACAGAGGGACACCTTCCCCTTTGGTTCAGCTTCCTAGACTGAGTCACTGCCAGCTTAGGTGTTGGCATGGGGGAGACAGGAGGTGAGCATCAGATTGGGCATCACCGTTCAAGTCATCCTTGCTGAGCTGAGAGACTGACTAGGAGACCAACTGGTGTTTGTATGGAGCCTGGACCTCTTCTGTGGAGCCTAATCTGAGTCCTAATTAGGTCCTCTGAGTATCTCCAAGCAAAATTCCTGAGGGGCATTGGTGGCTGGCTGAGCAGTTGGGTTTATTTGGCTGACAAACTACAGAAAGCAGAAGTAGGAAGCTGAGGGCTGGAAAAAGGGGGCAGTAGGAATTTTTCCACCTCCACATTGGCCAGTTGTGTTTCCCTGGAAAACTGTGTGGCAGGTGACTGGCGTTGTGCTCTGGTGGGAGCTGCTGCCTTCAGCCAAGAGGCAGAAACTCAGCTGTGCCCTGCGCTCCTGCCCGTAATAAACTGTAATGTATGAACACCACAGCTCCTCGCGGAGGTACTGAAATACAGTGGTGCACTCCTGCATAGTTCCTTCTGCAAGGGGCTTTGCTATGACAACGTTAGTTGTCTCCTCTTTTGTTTAGGATACACAGCTCATGGGCTTGCCCACTGTTTTTCTTTAAAGGCTCCTCAGCATTAGGGCTATTGTTGGAAAACAGGGATTTTAAAATCTCTTTCTAAAATGTTTTTGATGGTTTGTTTGCTCAGTCCTAATGACTTCCTCAGAGTTGTTGCAGCTTTCAGAGGTATGGACTGGCCCAGTTTGTAGAAGATCATACGAGCAAGAGAGAGCTTTTATGCAGTTTTCTTTCCCAGCTCCTTTAGTGACATAAAGTTCCCATTAAAGTCAACAGGCTATTTTCCCCCTTCTAGGAGTACAGGGTCATGCCCTGTCTCTGCTGGCATAATGCAGGCACCATTGACAAGACAGACTGTTTAATAGGTTTTTCTGAGTCATTATGGTCCATCAAGTCAAAACCTACTTAGGAATTTTAGTCTGAGAATAATTGGCTGGATAGACTATAATAGCTCCTTTGAAATGACTGCCAGGTAAATGTGGGACTCGTTCACAGGCAGTATATTCTCAAGTCGAAAATCTGTATGAAATATTTGATAAGTAAACTTCTATCTCACATGCCAAAATCCATATCTGATTGATTTTACTGTATGAGCTATAAAGAAAAGTCTAATCCCATTATGGATTCAGTGTCGCCAGTGTATTTTCTTTAAAGCCAAGTTTGGTTTCTTTTCATTTGGAGAACATCTCAAAAATAGATGCTTTTGAAAAGTACTATTTTCAGGAGTTTTTTGTTTAGAGAACTAGCAAGTGACTTAGAAGCTTTGGAAATACACATCTGCCTGACAGTGCCATAACAACAGGAAGGTTTTTGGAGAGCAGTTCAGTTAGACTATGATGGCGAATGAAGGAGCAGTCTTTGTAGCAGTTGTATCTGAACTTGTGGTCTGAGCCTCAGTTGGACACCTCAGTCAGAACTGTTGCATCTTGCCAGTTCAACACAGGGAGGGATTTTCAAGGTGTGTGGAACAAAACAACATTTAAAACACTTGTTTTTTCTTATATTCTTGGTTAAAAAATTTTGTTTGAAGACCAGCAAAAAGCCTGGCATTGCACCAGGTTCTGAAGAAGCACAAGTGGAAGTGGGAAGTGAGCAGGTCGGTGTACCTCTCTGAGGCTGAGTGAGCTGAGAAAAGGCGCAGAAAAAGAGATTAAACAATTTCACATTTTATTTTTGTCTGTGACTTTAATAATAGTAATGTCAACCCCTCTTAAGATTATTTATTTTTTAAAAAGCAAAGTATGCACTTTGTAAGTGACTCTGAAATCGGGTCCAGATATTGTGACAATCAGTAACAGTATTGGTAGCTTTAAAACTCAAACTGGTAGTTCTGTTTGGTGTTTCAGGGCATAAATTCATCATGTGTGAAAATCATGAGGAAAATCTTCCCTTGTATACGTGTATACTTGAAAGAAGAAGTTGGTTGGGTTGATGGTTGGGTGAAGGGCTGTGAAGGAAAAGCATTTCAGAGACCAGTGAACATTGAGTATTTTCAAGTCCTGAAGAAAATCACAAAATAATTATTATCCATATTCAGATCCTGAGGTACATTCTAGTTACCTGATTAGAATGGATAGTGTCTTCCCAGTATTGAGGGGAAAGTTGTCATGCAAAGATTGCTGTATTATAGTTTAATCTGAATCGTATTTTACAGCAGTTTAAAAGTCATCACTTGACAGCATGCCTTTGCACACTGTAACAGCATGCCCTTGCACACTGTATCACTGAAAACTAAAAAAAACCCAGGAAGCTTAAAATATTTCTGACAGAAGCTACTGAGTGCATGTTCATATCCAAGCAGAAGAGTGAAGTATGCTGATGCTTTCATTTTTGCTCCTTATAGTGACACTGTGTGGATGAAACCAGGAGTACACGTACCAAATATCGTCTGTGAAATCCTGGTTAGGAGAATAACGCATGCAAGTTGTGTCTACCTCTGTTTATTAAACCTGAACTAAAAAAAAAAAAGGCAAAACATGCTGAGAGCAGTTTGTTAATGGGTTCACCAGAGAAGGTGCACAAGGACAGACGAGTGGATGTGGGAGCACTGACCACAGGCACCCTGTGGGTTTGTGCCTTGTGGCTGCTGGACACAGGAGGGTTGAAGAATGTGTACCTGCCTATGCAGGCTCTCGTATGTCTAATAGGAGGTGACCTCTGCAGCTTTTCCTACTTTTGGGGCAACTGTGGGCTGTGTTGCCTCAGGCCCATCACATATTCTCAGAAAGCTTATATGCACTTGATTGCCTGTAACACCTATAACCTCTGTCAAATTAGAGTGAAATCAGTCAGCAGGGGTTTTTTAGGAGACAACAGTAGGCAGACATGGGTACATGTACAGTGTAATCAAATTAGCTTTGTTTCCATAGAATATCAGGCTAAAAACATAGATGCACAATTTGCTGCCTGACCATGCAAAGCAAAATATGCCATCAGCTTCTATCTGCCCACTGACAGATAAATTAAATGGTCTTTTTTAATTCATCAGTTGATCTGGAGACACATACCAGTATTCCTGTCCACCTATTTCCACCTTTTTTTTCAGAAGTCTTCCCTGTGGTGGCATTCCCAGCCCCACTCAGCCAGGGTTGCTGTCCCACACTGTCCAAGTTGCCCATGTGCAGGCAAGGTGAAAGCAAAGAGTGAACAGGAGGTGCTCAGTGACCCTGGCTGGTGAGGAGCCCTGTCAGGTGTGCACCAAATCCAAAAAGTAAGGTCAGAAACAGGCAGTGGTGCATCAAATCTGTTCCCTGAATGCCCAGCCAGCCCTGCTGCTTCCGTGGCTGTGTCTCTTGATGTCTGCCTGACTTCTCTTCCAACTTAAAAACCACCAGCCAGTCTCAGACACTTTGAACAAAGAGGGAGATTTCTCCAAAATGTTTAAGTATGCTACAAATTTTGTAAAAATAGCTGTGCAAAAGAGCAAGATCTTATGCCTGCCTTCACTGAAGGAAATGCTCCTGAGCATGCCTGGCTAGATGTCAGGTTAGGGACAGGGCACACCAGGCTTTGCTAGCTCACCCCATCATGGGGTGGCTCTCAGGAAGCCTGGGGAGGAGTTGGACATACCAAAGCCGTTCACTGAGGATGCTGTGCTCTGTGTGTACCACTGCTCATCCAAATGCTTTGCAGTGGTCTGCAGGTTCAAGTCCTTGATGGTGCAGGTGACCATCAAGCCCCCAAGATTTACTGCATGATTCAGGAGTGAAATATGCAGCTGCTCCCAGATTCAAATTAAGGCATCTGGGCAGGAACCAGAGTGCATTGAATCAGCCACAGAGCAGGGTTTGGCAAGCCACAGCCACACTCCAGAGTGCCTGCTTTGCAGGAGCTGTCAGAGCTACACTTTGCTGTGCCTGGCCTGCCTGCTTATTTCTGGGCTCCCACGTCATTCTGGTTTCACCCAGGAGAAAAATTTATGTTGGGGACTGACAACTCTTGTCATTCAGTATTTTGTACAGCTCTTCATCCTAGCCCAGCTGTGCTCTTCTGCAATTTTCTTTCTCATGTTATTGCAGCTTAAAACTAAAGGTCTCTACTCTAGCAAGCCTTCCTGCTGCTGAATGATCCAGGGAGCTTTCCCTGAGAGTGGATTACACCAACCAGGGTATCTCAAAATCATCTACTGCTCAATTTTTATTTCAGCAACAAACACTCGGCATTAATTTTGGAGGCACGAGGAAGACAAACTAATATATGCCCGACAGTCCTGGCCAGAAAAATTAATTCTTTTCCTGCACACCTGAGTTGCATGTAAAAGCAGACAGGTGGCTAAAACTTTTCTCAGGGTTAGTTGGATGGAGACAGACCTCTTTTGAGTTAAAGGGTGGAAATGTAATGTTGTGGCTAGCATAAGGAAAGTTGTTCTATTTGCAGTACTGCAGAAGGAGGAAAAAAATGATAATTGAAGAAAAATTTTGATGATGTGGTTCTCTTAGTAAATTGGGAACAATGACCCTTGAAGGACCATAAAGAAAGTGAATGTCAAGATAATTTATTATTGTTACATTATCTACCTCATTTTTCACTTTGTCTTTCTGAGTTGTTCTATGCCTTACAACGTAATGCCCCAAACATTAATGAGCACCTTTTTATCTTTCACGGGTGGGAAAAAGCAACAAACAGCTTTGAAAAGGGGTATTTCCTGGCAGTTTTATGTGTGCCTAATTGTTTTGACACAAAAAATGAAGTATTTTTTGATGTGGAGTGTGTATTTGATTAGCAAAGCAGCCACAGTCTCTAGGATAGCTGCGTAAGCCTGTGAAGCTCCTGGACACTTCTCTCTGATGTAGCATTTGAAGGAGCTGCTCTCTTAGTTCAGGGCGTCAGCTGGAGAGGGGAAAAAAATGTTTGACGTGGCTAATTGGTTTGTTGTTGGCTTGTTTTGTTCTGTTGTGCCCTGTCCTCCAGGAGAGCCAGTTTCTACGCCTGCCGCCTTGACAAGAACTTGTATGTCATCGGGGGAAGAAACGAAACTGGCTACTTGTCCAGCGTTGAGTGCTACAACCTGGAGACAAACGAGTGGCGTTACGTGTCTTCGTTACCACAGCCCTTGGCAGCCCATGCAGGAGCTGTTCACAATGGCAAGATATATATTTCAGGCCAGTGTCTTGTATAATTCCTGCTGTATGACAAGAAAACCAACCCAAAAGCACCATAAAAAAAAAAAAAAAACCAAACGAAAGGCAGAACCCCAAAACCAGAGAGATAAATTCCTGCTGCAGCACAGTGTCTTTATTGGTATTAATTAACTGATGCGTGTTTACGTTGCAGGAGGTGTTCACAATGGAGAATACGTCCCCTGGCTGTACTGCTATGACCCTGTGATGGACGTCTGGGCCCGAAAACAGGACATGAACACAAAACGAGCAATCCACACTTTGGCTGTAATGAATGATCGACTGTATGCAATTGGAGGAAACCATTTGAAAGGTCACATTTTTAATAGCAAAAAAATTTTCTCAGTGTCCCACATCTCTGATAAAGAATATTTTTGTTACACAGTCACTGTTAAATACATTAAAAACCAAGCAACACAATTTAACAGGACACTTGAGCCAGCAATTTTAAAAACATTTTATGCAAATTATTTTAAAATTATAACAGTACATTAAATATATGAGTAATGAATGCTTTAGATAATAAAAATGGGAGCTTCCATTACTCAAAGGCATGGACAATTTGTCATTACCAAGAATTCAATGAAACAAACAGATTATTCTTTGACCCGAAAGTACCAGCAATATTTTCCTCTGTAAATCATTTTCCAAAATGTGCAGTTAAAGAGAGCTTTATTCAGAGCAACACACAAAAACAAGCTCCTGATTTAATGAAGAGAAAAAAAAAGCAAACTTCCAGCCATTAAATATTAGGACTAGGCTCTTTAAATCCCTTTTTAGTATTAAATGTAGCTTGTTTATTATAATTCTTTTTAGAGGTCTCTTGTTTTCATCTTTTGAAAAGGTCTCATATTAAAATAACCATTGCTTCGGCATCTGGTATTTTTATCTAAATACCTATATGTCATTGCTGTTAAAGATGCTTCTTAATCCAGCCACTTAGAGAAAAAGCACACCTCCTGCTCCTTTGTCCCATGATAATATTTAATAGTTTATATTCCCTTTTTTTCTTCTTTCTCCTTTATAGTTTAAAATCAAAAAAATAAAAGATGAAAGAGAAAATGATAATACAGCAGAAAAAGTAACAAAAGGTGTTAACGGCCAGTAGGACCAGGTCATGTCTGACTCTGGTACCCAGGGCCCCATGACACTGCAAAGCCACAGGCTGCTTTTGGAGTTCCGAGTGTCTGTGGAGCACGCAGGGGACAAAGTCCCAGACGAAAATTTTCCCTGATAAATAGTACTGGTGCAAAACCCCTGCAGGCAGATTCAGGGCTGCTGTGCCTCCACTCCCCACCCCCAGCTGGGACGGGTCTTCATGGGCTGGACCTTACAGGGGGAAGAGGGCAAAAGCTGCTTGCACATGAACACCTGCAAATTTTGGAGGTTTCAGTGCTTCGCCGTGTTGGCTTTTCCTCCTACAAAACTAAAACTTCTCACAGCTCTCCTCTAGCTAAAGCACATGCTTGGGTTTGCAGAGGCTTGAACTGCTTCTGTTCTGCCACCTTTTTTTTTTCCCCCACACAGTTTCACTTACTTCTAACAAGCCTTGCATATTTGCCTCTACAACTGTTGCCCTGGGTGCCTTTGTTATGTTTGAACTGCTCACTGTTGTGAGAGGTATTTAACATCCCGGCTTCTGCAAAGATGTGGCTGGCTGGTAAAAGGACTTTTTGGAAAAAAATGGTTTCTCCTGTACAGTGAAACAAAAGGAAGAACTGCAAGGACAGGGAGGAGGGAGGGGACTGAAGTGTGGATGAAATGTTACTAATTCTCCAGGGGCAGGGAACAGCAGGGCTCCATGGCAAAGACCTTTGTGAAGCTGGAACTGTGTAGTGGTGTTAGCGGTCCCTTTACCACACCACAGCTAATCATGTGCAGACTGCAGTTTGTTACAGAGCTTTTGATGGGTTCTGGGTGCATAGCAGTGGCCTTTAATGGCCCCTTGAAAATCTCACAGCAGCAAAGAATTACTTAATATTATTATGAATTATTTCATATTATTTAATATCCATTCCAGACATAAATACTATTCCAGCAAGCAGCTTCCTTGTGAAGAGCTGATATCACCAAATATCATTTATATATATTTATATATATATTTATATTTAAATATATACCAAATATCACCAATTACCATTCTATATATATGTATACCATATATATACCATATATATACCATATATATATACCATATACATATATCATATATATATACCAATATCACCAGATACCATTATTTTGCAGAAATAATACCCTTTGCTGTCATACCTTGAAGAGAAGACAGAAGGGTTAAATAAAGCACCTCAGATTATTACTGCAGTGCTCTGATAAAGAAGGTAGATTGAGATAGGGAATTGCCTAAATATGAGAGCAGGAACTGGGACTCCTGCATTCAATGTCTGTGTTCAGCTCACTTAATTCATATTCATTGACACAGCTTGAGAATCTTGAGCTGAGACCCCTCTGCCTTTTGGTGATCAAACAGCAGCAGTTGCTTGGACATTTTTCAGCCTACCAGGGAAGGATGGGACCACCGGTTTTGTGGTTACATTTTTGTTGCCTTAAAGACTTTACCACAGCTGTGTGCTTTAGGGTACATCTTAAATCAGCTGGAAAATTGAAACTGGTCCTGCACATCATGTCCATCATGCTCAGTGCTTTGTCCCTCTAGAACCAAGAGGCATTGGTTGTCTAAGCTCTCCCTGGACTTGTTAGACATTGATTTCTGAGCAAAATTCAATCTGTTCATCTTTGAATAGATTAGATCTGCTTACTTTTGAGGAAGACTGCCAGGACAGTCTCTTCCTACATGTTCAAACTTGTATTAGCACTGATAGACAAGGAAGAATTTTGCTTGAATCTGCTTGCATCACTTGAGTGTTTCCTGATATGGTCATGTTTTCTATGGACTCGTGATGCAGAAGACTGTAGAACTAATGGTAAAAGCCTTCAACAGATTTATTTGAACTGAAGTAATGAAGCATTAATGTTACAGAAGTTGGCTTAAATGTATATGAAAATATTTTCTAGAAAAATGTTTAACAAGTATGTTATAATTGTAATATTGTAATTGTAACTGTAATTTAATAAATTTAACAGTAAACCAAGCAATAAAACAGTATGTCATAACCCGTGATCTCTTTTCTCAATGCCCTCATCCAGGTTTCTCCCATCTCGACGTGATGCTTGTGGAATGCTACGACCCAAAAGGTGACCAGTGGAATATCCTCCAGACCCCTATTCTGGAGGGTCGCAGTGGCCCTGGCTGCGCAGTCCTTGATGACAGTATTTACCTTGTAGGAGGCTACAGCTGGAGTATGGTGTGTACCAGCTCTCTACAACCAACTTGCTGTTCCTTCTGAGTTCTTGTGGCCAGTCCATATAATATGCAGATGGGATGGAGAGGAGATGAGAGGGGAAGTAGCTGCAGGGGAAGGTTTGGGTTAGTTTTCGGCTTGTGGAGAACATGGAGTGTTTTTTCACTTTGTGCTTTTCTATTTAGATATGTTATTATTAGACTGTATTCACAAATATGGAGTAATTTAAAAACCAGAAGGAATTTTGAAAAAGTGATTAATGGGACTGCATGCTTAGACCTCTACTTATGAGGAGACTGATTTTCAGAGGCTGGGTGCTGAAAAAAAACCCAAACCTCTTGAAGAGCTTGTAAGTTAAGAGTGACCATGAGTCACTTTCAAATATCTTTAGAGCTGATGCGTGACTTGGATTTTGCCAAAGCCACCTTTAATATGATTTCTTGGTCTACTACAGGGAGCCTACAAATCTTCTACTATTTGCTACAGTCCTGAGAAAGGGACTTGGACAGAACTGGAAGGAGACGTTGCGGAGCCCCTCGCAGGACCGGCGTGTTCGACTGTGGTATTGCCGGCCTGCGTTCCCTACAACAAGTGATGGGCCAGGAGCACTGACACGAACACTGAGTGCATTTGGGAAAATAATGACGGGTGACGTAAATATTTTATTAGAACAGAATTCCTGTTAAAACAAAGCTACCATAATTGACCCCTCATTCCATGTTTATGCTTTAGGAGCAAACTAAAAGAAAAGAAAAACCAAGTGTTGTCCCATCTCAGATAGGTGCCGGTGTCTTACGAAGCAAGTAGCTAAAACACACCGAACATTACATGCTGACAGACTGCCATTTCAGACTGATTTAAACTTTTCCTGCTGCAGAGACACTCCTCACATCAAATTTAACTTAAAAAAAAAAAAAAATGATGGCTAACTGTTCAAATACAGCCTGAAGAGACAAGATCAGTATTGTGCATTGTATCTACCTGCATGTGATCTGTGTTGAAGTCATGAGGATGTTGTTTTCATGAATGCTTCAGAATTCAGATAGTGAAAAGCTCACACTGCATTGCAGAATTGTCTCCTCCTCTGTAATCCTAACCTACAACTACTTCATATGCTCTGCAAGCAACACAGCATCAGAAGATTATAAAAGGTAAAGAAATATCATTCAGTTTTTGCACAGCTTGGCAACTAATTCACTCTGCCTTCAAAGTCCCCATGTGCAAGTGCAGCAGAAAGCAGACTACAATGAAAGCTATGCTTTACAGAGCACTTCTTGCAATAGCAGCTTAGGGATTAGGATCAAATTCTTCTAATCACACCTGTGTAAAGTCAGAGTCATTTCAATGAAATCACATGGAATGACTGTTTTTACATTAGTATAACAGAATTTGGATCCTACAGCTTAAAATCTGGCTTTGTAAAGTAAGTTATTTCTATGACCACTTAACGAAGCACCAGAAACCTTACTTCCTTTTCACTAACCTGTTAGATATCAGCATCTGTGCTAGTTCTTTCCAAAGACAAGAAGATTGCGTTTAATGATAAATTTATTGCTTTGGATTCTGAAATGCTTATGCACATTTTTGGAGAGACACTGGTAAGTAGTTGAAGTAGTTCTGTGTAGTTGATCTTAAGATGCACTCTGAGAGAGTTTTACTATTGATCCAAAGTAATATAAGGCTAGACTTTCCACTGCCTTATAGCCTGTGTAATTATTTACACTTTGCAAAGTGAGTTCAGAATGCTCCCACATGGGACCAGTAGCATTTAGGGCTTGCTTCATGAAGTCATAGTTGCTTGCACAAATCAGACTGTCTATGTGTTAAGCTTATGTCTTTCTGTCCTGGCTTTGCAAAAGCAGTGAAAATCTGAGCCTGATTCTTCACCACCTCGCAGTTAACAGACGTAATCATCTGCAGCTCATTAAAGTATGTGCATAATTCTTCCTCAGCACTGTGGTTTACTAGTGCTGCATCCATTACTCTCAGGACCATCCTCTTCACTGGTGTAAACTGACATCGCTCCATTGAAGCCAATGGATGTACTTTATGTCAGCTAATTATCTGGCCTCTAATTTGCCTGGTTGTAGCTGGTTGCACCAGATAAAAGGCAAAGGACACTCAGATCCTGCATTTTCAGCCCTGCACATACCTTTCACGACAGGACTTGATGCTAGTGCATTAAGCAAAGAGCAGGCAGCTGCTCGAGGTTGGTTCTGCTGCAGAGGCAATAGATGGGAGAAAGACTTCATTATTTGCTTTGCAAAATAGAAAAAGGGTGAATGTACACAGAAATTACACTATATATTGATGCTTGAGAGCAATATAAATAACAGAGAGCAAATACCATGGGACTGTTTCTCTTTGGCATCAGTCCAGTTTTATTGCAACTCCCTTGCTTGCAGCAGAATTACACAACTTGTAAAATTGGAGTAATGCAGTACAGACTTAGACCACACAAATGCAATAATCCAATTGATGAGGTAGCTGCACGCCTGGAAAAAAATGTTTAAACAAAATAATTATCTGAAGATGCTAGTATTTGAATGTGCCCTTGGGGAGTTTTCCAGTGAGCATCACGAAGGAACTCATAAAGGTGGAGTGTATATCTTGAAATCTCAATCCATTTCTCCTATATAGTGCAATCTTAGTTGGTTTTGTATTTATTTATATTGTTCAGATCCAAGGGATCCCTTGTAAAATATATTTGGTGCAATCATGACTTTTTTTTTCTTTCCTGTTGAAAGTATATAAATATAAATATATATAAAAAAGGAAACTGTTAAGATACTAAATGAGGAAACCTTGTATGACATTTAAAAGGTCTGCCACTGAACACTGACTGTCACCTGTCTCTACTAAAATGTACCATTTTTAAAGGATACTTCTTGTCCTTTTAAATGGTTCCTTTTTTTTACCAAGATAATTTAAAGATTTATGAGAACTGTATCTAAATCTTTCTATCTTTCAGGAAGGCATGACCAAGGAAAAAGTGCTAACTAAATAAGTCACACAAAGAATGTAAATTTTGTACAGTACTAGACTGTGTAAATGAAGCTTGCTTGTAGGGGGGAAACTTTAAATAAAACTTTATGTACTAATTCAACTGTCTGCCATATTCCTACTTATAAAGTGTATGTATAAATAATATCTACATTAAATTCTTTGGAACTTTTTTTATCATGTAGATGTGTGAACTTCCTTTATTTTGTGGTGTTACATAATGGCCTCATTGCATTCCAAGTGTCATTACTCAGTGCTGGTCAGTGCAGTGGCCACAGTAAAACACGGGTCTGCAGTGAGTTGGTCTTCCCCCGAGCCCAGTGCCTGGCCTGGGAAAGCAGCACCTTTTTCCAGCAGGGAAAGCCCCACCCCTGTGCCTGCTCTGACTGGAGGAGCCGCTGCATGCCTGTGAAATGCCTCTGCCTTGCACTGCTCCCTCTGTTCCTCTGCCCCACGGTAAGTGAAAAGGACACTGCTTTGTTAAGCCCAGTCTTGCTTTGGGCAATTTACTGCTTGCTGTGGCAACTTCATACCTCTTCAAAATGTTCCTCCTGTGGCAACTGACCCTTCTAGCTATGGGTATTTCAGTTCTTGGAGGGGAAATGCTGGCATGGGCATGCAGTAGAGGAGTTGGGACAAGAAGTATTGCCAGGCCGAGAAGACAAGGTAAAAGCAGGAGGTTCTGCCAGGAAGCAGAGGCATTATCAGTACCATTTACTATTCATGCATTGTTTACTCATGCCTACCAACCTTTGTCAGGGACTAGAACCTGCCTGTGCAAACCAGGGGGTGCACTGAGCAAACTGGCCCCTGTGTTTACAGCAGGTGTGGGCTGTACTGGAGAGTGGCTGTGGGCACAATGAAAGAGTGTTCTGGTGGGAGGGAATCCTGTTCAGATCTTTGGAGGAACAGAAAAGTGAGCCAGCAGCAACTACGGTAAGATAGCACAATGAATAGTATTGTTTCATTAATGAGTTTATTTCAGTAGAGGAAGGAAGGGAAATTTATGCATATTGTTTCCAAGTAATGTGGGAGAAGGATGAAGAGGAGAAACTGGAAGCAGTGGGCAGATATATGGTTTAGAAAGAAAGGGAACAAAGTAAAAAAGAAGAGGTAAGAATGAAAGGAAAAAATAGAAAACAAGATTGTGAGAGAAGGTGGGAAGTTTTTGAGGATCAAGAGCACAGAAAAAAACAGGAGTAATGAGGAAAGCAAAGATGGTTTCTGAGAAGCACATACCAGAGCAAGGCTGGAAAAAAATTAGAGGAAAGGCAATACAAAGGGCAGAAGAGAAATGTTAAGAAAATTCAATAGAAGACAACATGAGATAAACATGAAACTGACTAAATAAGCCCTTGGGTGATGGTATTCAGCTAATTGTTTTCAGTGGTGTAGCTGTCAAGCAGAAGGATAAATCAGCAGAGTACTTAGGTGTTGCAGTGTTCAGGCTTTAATGCACAGACTTCAGCACAACAAGACCTACCAAAGAGATGCCCAGTGACACCTCTGCAGTGCCTGGGCTGTGGCCAGCATGTAGCCACAGCCAGCACCTGTGACACGGGAGGAGAGCTGATGCTGGTGGTGGGAAGCACAAGAAGAGCAGACGAGTCTCAATTCCTTGTCCCAGCTGCATTGGAGGGAAGTGCCTGTCCATTTCTGATTCTCTGATGAGAGTCATCTTCGGGACCTGGACACATGGACTGTTCCATAGTTCTCTTTCTCTGCTGTCCTTCCTGCCAAACCTTAATCTTCTCCATTTTGTCTTCAGCATTACAAACTTGCCTAGGTACTTTTGCAGAGCAGGGCCTGGAAAACAACGAATTGGTGAACGAAGGTACTTCCCTGCTCTTGAGCTGTGGTCCCACCCACTGGCCGAGAAGCGTGAGAAGACTGACTTGCTGTTGACTTGCAACCTGTACCCATGCCCTTAAGAATGACAAAGAGGGCATTTGAAAAATATGCTTTTCATTAATTACAGCACTGTCTTTGAAGCTTGTGCACCCACCTCCGAAAAGCTGGCATTGCTTTCCCTCATGTGTTTGTCCCCCTTTTTGCTTTTAATGCAATGATGTACTCTGCTAGCTGCATCTGTGAGCCAATTTCTGAGAAAAATCCATGCCAAACCTCATTATATATACTGGTTTCTATTGTATTATAATCACTCATCAATAAAGTAGTCCAGTTCCCTTGCTCTTAAGGGGGAGACCATATTTCAATTTAAATAGAGCTTTCTGGTACAGACAAAGGAGATAGAAATCCCAAGCGGTGCTAAAAGGCCAAGGTAAGTGCCAATGCACACACTCCAGGGCAGTTTTAAGATACACATTTCTAATTTCTGTTATTAGTGCAGCAGTGGAAGAGAATCGGTGTTTCAGCCTCTCGGGTCCTGTCCAAGGAAGCAGTGACGGCAGCACTGGAGGTCAGAGTGGTTTGCAGGAAGGGAAGGCACACTAATGAATTCTGGAGGGCTTGTAATGCCATAAAAGATTCAGTTAATCTGCAGCATAGATGTTGATCAGCGAAACTGAACCTAACTCTCTGGACCTTGTCAGATGTATTCTGTGCATGTCAGTGTTCCACACCAATTACAGATTTTAGAAGATGCTCTCATGCAAAACTATGCACCCTAATATATAAGCCAGCTCAGATGTAACTAAAATTAAAATCTGACTGTGGCAAATCTCTGTGATCCTGATATATGAAAATCCAAATAAATGATTTGTTCCCAGAAATGAAAAATAACTTCAGCAGGAAATTTCAAAATTACTTATGCAGGATTAATCCAGTTCAATGAATGCATCTTGCGTTGATTAATAAAGCAATCCTGAATTGCAAACTAAAACGAGAGGAGACTTCTGGTGCTGATATATTTGTGTATTTCTGAAGCTGGAGAGAAATGCGCACTTGCAAGAGATGTGGTCAACCAGTGTAAACAGAGATTGAATACAAATAGTGATTTTCTAATTGTCTGTCTTCTCCCTGCAGCAGAAAACTACCTTTTTGTCATTGATCTTTTCTTGAAATACATAGGTGCTATGTTACCTGCCACATTCTGAATGAGAACAGGGCATCTAACATGATTGTACAATGATGCCAATTAGTATCCAAATGACATCTGCAGGCTTATATAGCAAAGAAAAGAAAAACTTGAGCTACTTTCTGCTGATTTTCTTGCCACACAGAGTAGAAATTTTGGTCAAGTAGCATTAGGTTTTGTGATCTGCTGCCCTTGAGTTTAATTGGGCTTAGAAGTGAACAGATACAGGGAACCTATTTAGGAAGTGAAAACAAGGGAAGGAGATTTATATGAATGTAGCATTTTTCCCAATATTTTTGTCAGCATCTACACAGACAAAAAAAAATTTATTTTATTTATTTAAAGAGGTCTCATCATTACATCTAAACAGCTGTTCTTCAGTTTGGCGAATTACCCTCAATCATTGCAGTGTTTTAAAAAGGAGTAGTTATGAATGGTTGAGGTATTTTGCAAAATATCATTAAAATCCTTGTGGTTTTATCTTTCAAAAATGGTTTCTCCTGTCACTCTTAAAAATCTTCCAGAAAATCACACTTGCAGGATCACATTTGTAAAGCTTCCTTAAGATCTCAGTATGCTGTGTGGTATTCAGTTCCTGATTCTTTGCAAACTCATTTCCATTTTTGTTTCCATTTGTGCAAAATAGTTCAGTTTTCAAAAAACTTTTTCTGACCAAGACTATTTTGTATGAATGGAGGCTGAACTTTAAATGTACTTCACTGTGAATAGTGAATACCAACACTGATGATCCTTTGCATAAACACTAACAGAAAAAAATCCTTGCTTCCTGTGTAGGTAGGGGTTTTGCAAAAGGTGTACAAATATACGTGTACACATTTGCACCCAAAAAATGCCAAGTTCACAGGCCATAGCAAGGACTGCTGTGCCATTGTTTTTGCTAAAGCTGTTAACTCAGGAACAACACTGAAACTTGGATGTTTTTCTTTAAAAACCACCTCTTTAACTACGAAGATGCCATTAGTCACAGCAGGGAGCATAACCAGAAGGAGGATGTCTGTAACTATAGCAAGAGAGCACATTAAACTGTAGGTCAAAATCACGACTGACTGATTACCTTCAGGGTGAAAGTAAATCTTCAGACTTGCCGGAGTGAGAGGGAACAGGACTGGCTGGGGCTTGCCAAGGTCATCCCCTGCCTCCCTCACAGCGCGGCGGGGCCGGCGGTGTCCGGCGCGCTCCCAGCAGACGTTTGCTGACTCGCCTCCCCTTCGTGGCCATGTGTGACGGGATGGAGTCACCGTCACCATCACAGAATGCTTCCTAGCGCCTAGCTTAAATGTCTCTTTAGTTTAAAGAGGTGATTCCGGGAAAAACCTAAAATAGACAACAAATATTTTCCAAAAAATTAAAGTCCACAACTAAATAACCTAAAACTTTCACAACTGACAGAGTCTTCAAAGCTGCATTTTCTTCTCCTGCTTTCAGTGGATAAGGAGAACTGTTTATTCCCACTCTGCAACAGCTTTTTTTGCAAACCCAAAGACTACCAGTCTTCACTTTTCTCTAAGCCTGTGACTCAGTCTCTCCATGACTATGGAATTTACACCTACCAGCAGTTCTGGTTTTCCCTTTTTAGCTGATCTCCACCTGGCCCACATCTTCAGCTGCACAGTGACCAGGAGGTTTCTGTCTAACTTACAGTAATGCAGCCCAGGGCTGCAATGGACTGAAGCTTCGCAATGAGGTCTTTCCATCCCTACAAAACCTCCCTATAACTTGTCCAAGTCAGAACTGTTCAGACTGATATTTTGGCACTATTCAAGACAAAACATCCGCTTCTTACCAGCACTTCCACTGAAGATAAGGATGAAAGCTGTCATGTGGCTGTGCGGGATTCAGGTAGGGAGTCCAATAAACTTCAGTGAATGGAGTTTACATATAGGACTGTGTAAAGATTAATTAACCTGCTGTAGGAAAGTGTGGCACTTCCATCAGTGGCTGGGCACTCAGAAAAAAATTACTGTTGTCTTTTAAGCTCTTCTTCTAGTGGAATAAAATGAAAGATATTGGTGAAGAATTATATCTGGCACATCATCACCTCTTGTGAATTATTCTCCAAGCATTCACTTTTGCCATGATATATTCCACTGGTTTCAAGAGCTGCTGAGCACTTCCAGTACCCGAACTGAAAAGATGTATTTCTCCAACAGTGGTCTGTTTTGACTAGCACAAGGATGTCGTGCTCTGTATCCCCTCCTCTTGTCTTTTTAGGCAGTTGCTCAGGGCAGTTATTTTCATGGATAGATGTATTCATGCTTCTGAAAAACACCAGCTCTCCTGCTTGTCCTGTAAAAAATGTCATTGGACATCAACTTCAGTTGATTCCAATGTGGATACTTACTCCATCCCTGGCCCTGTAGTTCAGAGTTTCATCAGAAAACCTTTTGTTGCAATCCTTAGTGGTACCACATCTAGTAACTAAGTCTTTGCATTCAGGGTTGCAATAACACTGGCCATTCCTCTTACAGTGGGGGAAAAAACCCTGAGAGCTGTAGCCTTGGTCTGCAAAGTGAATTGTGTATTTGACTCCATGCCTAGTCCAACCCAAAACATCAATGAATGAAGCCTTGGACTAGCCCACACCCCAGTCACTACAAACTTCACATTTCCATGCCAGCCACGGGCTGTGTGGCTTCACTCCCTCCTCTCTCCTCCATTCCCTGGAGATATGCGACAGCTCTACCAAATGCCCCCTCCCTGGTGTCACTCCTGGTATTCCCCAGGCTGTGCCCAGCCCTCGCCTTCCCCAGGGCCTGCTGCCACTGACGGATGGGCAGCAGGGCTGGCATTGGCCATGTGTCAGGGACTGCCACTGTGCTCTGACCATGTCCCTATTTCAGATGAAGTAATTAAACTACGTTGCTTTGGGGAATTAACTGTGCAAACATTTTAGGACCCAACTGCAGAACAGAATCAACGCCCTTATACTTCACCAGAGGGCACTTATTGATAGTTATGGAGAGAACTCACAAAATCATTTTTAAGACCTGGAACAACACTTAACAGATGAGAAAAAGAGTTGTCATTCTGTACTTATTGGTTCCAATTAGAGGATGAACTGTCCCCTATTTTCCAAAGCGTGTTTAATTTTGAATGGATTTCTCATGAGCAGTGGGCTACCATAGGCAAATCTCATTTTGACAAGTACTAATTATGGACAACGCAGTGGCAGACTGTAATCTCTGTCATGAGAGCTATCAACAGGGATGCAGCGAAGGCTTTAACAGTGGGTGGCAGTACTCTGGGTCAAATTAATCACCACCATAATGACAATGAAATCAGTAGAGCTTTGGGATGTTAAGTTTGATAAAAGAAGCCATTCTGTTCTCTGTCTGGCTATTTACATTAAAGCCTGGCCTCAGCTTGAGCTAATCCTTTGTCACAGTGTTCAGGGCTGGATTTTTTTGGCATGGGGGAGAGAGAACAAAGAGCAGTCCCCCTTGCAGAAGAAATGTTTTCATGTCCAGGTCTGAGTGGCTGAAAATGGATTACCTAAGTGTGAAGCAGACAGCCCCAGATTTGAACAGGCTGCTGTTTGAGGCACGTGAAAGGACTCAAAAATATAAGTGGGATTTTTGGGGGTGCAGCATTGGAAGTGCTGATATGCATGAAGTCAGCACTGTTTGGCTTTGGATTCTTGTGAAAGAGCTTTAGGAAGGTCTGTTTTCCTCCTTTGCCTCCCTTTGCCATGGCCACAGGTTGAGGTCTGAACAAGCACCCCCTTGGAGCATGATGTAGGCAACTGCCAGACAAAGAGAGATGCAGCGAGTGCAGACACAACTGAAAAAAAAAGATTCTAGGAATAACCAGGTGAGACAATTCTGCATGTAATGATGCTACACTAAACTGTGGCAAATCTGAACCCAAGTCAGCCTTGCCCTACAGCTATGGACTTGCTCACCACGAGTGCTTCATACTGCTCAATTCTGCTTTAGATACATGTTTCATGCTCTGCTGCTAATGGCTGTTTCTGTAATACCGAGCCTTGGAACATTCCCCAGCAATGTTCCGTGTACCAATGCCTGCCAATGCACAGGCTCCCTCCACACCCACAGGAGGGGCACGTGCAGGGGCTGGACAGGAGCTGCTGCCTTCCCTGACAGCTCCTCAGGCTTCACATCCAGGGCAGTGGGGCCCGAGGCGCCCTTGGGTGCGTTCCAGCGGGGCCCTGTGGACACAGACACGGCGATGGGCTGTGCTGCTCGTGCTCTGCTGTGGCACCAACGGGGAACACCTCCTCGTTTAGCCACACAGGCCTGCCCCCCTCAGGGTTATTGCTCCACGTCCTCTGCATCTTCTGGCAACTTCACAAATACTGCTTTGATAAGGGTGGTGTAGCCCAGCTTTTTGTCTGCGGCTACAATAGAGAATTTTCATTCCTACATTCACAATCCCGTATAAATGGAGGAATCAAATGTAAAACAGAGTCTTTCCTTTCACCTATTTAGTACCAGACTGGTTGCAAAACTATATAAGTACCCTAAAATCCAAATAAACTGCCAACCATCCGTTTTGGATCCATTTTGTAACTATGCAGAATAATCTGTTCTTTTATTAGAGTGGTTAAAGGAGATTTAGAGGGAGGAAAGAGCATGGTGACTTCCAAGGGAAGAGTGAGTGATTCAGTGCAAAAAGGGTAAATTTCATCTGCACATTCTTAACTGCGAGGACATTCTGCACATCTCAGGAGTGCACTAAGTGGTGCAGTAAACCAGTAAATTAGAAGAATGTAAATTCTTTAGTAGGAATTGCACGCAAGGGAAAAATGCTTCCTCATGCTCATATTTGTTTTCATGAAAATAATGTACACTCTTCCTAAAATCATACTGGTACAGAGCTGAGTAAGACATCAAAACCAGTAATAGATATTACACTGGACTAAGAAATGGCAATGACACAATTATCTTCTGTGTTTCTGATGATCACTCTGATAAAGCCAGGAGCTAGAGTATTTAGAGCCAGCTTGTAGCCTTGTAGCTCCTTTTCCCTCTCACTCTGTCTGTCTTATTTATCTCTCATTAAACTAAATTGTATTCTTATTGGCTGACTGACCTCTGATACTGTTATTAATTGATTTATATAGTGCCTTTTGCAAGCCTCAAGGCACTTCAGAGAATTGAAAATATATAAAAGGATCACTTCACCAATCACCTCAGTGCAGCCACCTCTGGGCTGGAAACTGGTGGCCATTTGCAGTGGCACTGGGAAGAGTTTGGGTTAGAAAAGAAGGCAGGGTTGTGGAACCAGGGCTTCTAGCAGTCTTACTGCCAAGCTGCTGCCTTGATATCAGACTACAAACGTCAAAAAACTTTAGGAAAAAAGGCTATTTCTGGCAAATGATGAGTCAACAGAACATGTTCAAAAGCAAGCTTAATGCAAAATATTTTCATGGTGAATTCAGTGCCCAAGGGCTGTGGCAAAGCCTGTGTTTTTTCATGGGGTCTGCAGGAACACAGAACCGCCCTGGGCATCATTCCCTCAGAAATTCTGCCCAGCATCAGCCTCCTCGCAGCACTGACTGACTTCCCCCCTGGCTCCATGGGCACGTGCAGCATGTCCCCACCAGCCTCACGGAGCCCAAAGGGGACTGCCATGAGTGAATGCCATGCACAGCCTTGCTCACTGAACAGCGACTGGGAGCCAGGTCCGGTGCTTCCTCCTCGCACCACGTCAGGCACTGGGGAAGCTGATTGGGATTTCAGAGTGGGCACTGGGGCTTCCTGACTGTCTGAGCCCTGTTTAGCTCAGGACCTAAAACATCCCAGGCAGCGTGGGATGGCTGCTAGCACCACTGCTACACTCCCTTGATGCCTGCAGTGTTATGAGTAATGAAGAAAAAAATGTAAAAATAGGCGAACACACACACAGTGGGTGGCCACCCTGACAGGAAGGGATTGCACACACCAAAAACAGATCTCCACAGAAGGGCACCCAGCCCTCTTTCCCTCAGTGGTGACTCCCAACACCACGGCAGAACCACACCTGTGGTCCCTGTTAGCATTGAGGCCGACTTCTCAAATGTGGCAAGGCTGTAGTTTTTCTGTATAATAGCTTGAGCATTCACAATAAACATTTTTAATACTTTCCCATCAATCACAGATGAGAGGGCTTTGTGTTTTTTCACAATATTATAGTTTTGTCTTCATTTGAAACATCTGAATGCCTCTAATTAAAAAAAAAAAAAAAAAAAGTAAAAAGAAGTCTTTCTGAAGGTGCAAACATAACAAAGTATATCAGAAATCTCCTTGATTATGTTAGGTCATTAAAGCTACTTAGTGAAATGCTTGGTATAGACCTGAAGGTTTTGAACCCTTTCCCATTAAAATGAACCCTGAACATGAAAATGTGCACCCCTTTCCAGAGCAGAATTAATTTCACTGACTCCATTAACAAGCAGGTCTGCTCTCCTCTTATCTTTCAAGAATTCTCTACCTGATTGCATTTATGTTCTCATTTAGCATCTCAAAATGGGCACTTTCTCTCAAGAAGGGTTAGTGCATGACTCACCCGCTTAGTTAATCTGACTAATTAGCATACAGTCACCCATTAACAGCATTAGAACAACAATTGTAGCTCTCACTACCTCACTGTCTGGAAAACAGACCTCTTTTAGTTTGCAAGGACATTGGCTGCTCCCTGTCTTTTGACAAGTGTGGGGTTATTTATCACACCAGCACAGGATTTGCAGATAGCTCTGGAAGGGGTGATATAATTCTTAATATCCTGCAAAAACCCTCAGCCCATAATCTTTCCTAGCAACTTATTGGAAATTATTCTAAAATTAAGTCCTTAAGTCTGCAGAAAACCTCTCTGACATCCAAGCTGCTCCCATGCACCTCTTCCAACTTCATTGAAAGAAACCAATGGTGGAAATTAAATAAGTTTTTCTGATGTGCGATAAGTCACAATAAATGTATCAATATTAAAATCTTTCATACTTGGACCATTCACAGTGGTCTTGGACTTATTTCCCATAGCTATGCTAGGTGTATCAAGACAGAATTAAGATTTGTGGGTGCTTAGAAGAGTAATTTTCTGGAAAGCGTGCCTTGCAAGCCAGGAACATTTTTATTCATGGAGGTGATGCTGGGAACAGCAGGTTAAAAGACTGAACTAGGGAGGCAAAGCCAGCAACTGCCAGAGCTCCTTAAGACAACCACAGAGTGCCCAAGGTACTCATGGAGATTTACACACCCAATTTCAGCCTGCCCCAAGTAGTCTGAAAAGCTGTAGGACCCAGATAGGTGTGAATTTCTATTATTTATGTCAAAGGGTTGTTCACAGGAAGCCTAATTTTGGTCACTTAAATGCCAGGACAGTTAATCTTTCCACTGCTGCTCACCACACCAGAAATCCCTGTCATCTAACAGACTTCCTCTGTGCCACCAGCACGCAGGTGAAACCCACTAATGCCACACACCTTCACACCACACACCCAAGGAATAAAGCTGCAGCCTGCTGTCCTGCCTGCAGTGCTCAGATGGTCCTCAAAGCACGAGGGGAAGTATTTAAACCTCTTTGCTGTTAGCATGGAGCTGTTGGATGCTGGTGTTTGGCTGGGTTATTGAAGTGAGGCTGGCTTTGTTCAGTGCCTCGGAGCCAGCTCTGGTGCCTACAAGGTCTTGAGGTTTTGTAACCTCCGTACCTCACCTCCTATTCAGCCAGCAGTGAGAAGCAGCAGACATAATTTCATAATAGCTGAAAACACGGATATTCAACATAGCATCACAAACTTTAGAAATCTGAAGTGCTTAGTGGACCTGCAGGTTTTACCTGATGGCAAAGTCACTGTTCACTGTCAACAGCAAATCCAATCTTTGGCCAGGCTCAGGCTGGACAATGCCAGAAGTCATGCTGAGTGAAGTTTCTATCTGCTTCAAGCAAAAGCTGAGCCACAGATCCCCTGACCAAAGATCCCTCACAGGAGGTGATGCTGCTTGCAACCCCCTCTTGCTGCGCAGCCATGCCGTGCCGCTCGTAATGACTGTCCCTGCCACAGCTGGGACTGAAAAGCAAAGGCTCCTGGCATAGATGGAACAACACCAAGGTCCCAGGAATCTGAGTCAGATTCTGGTTTCAAAGTGCCCCTGATGGTACCAACAAAGATTTTGTCCAACTCACATTAGCAGTTAAACTAGTTTCAGGACCAGTGGAGGGCAATATTGCTTTGGCTTCCTTGAATAAAGGGATTGAGGCACCAGCTAGGGCACAGAGCTGCTGTTTGCAAGGCAAAGCCCTTACTCTGGGCACAGGATGACACTTTTTGCTCCACAGAAACCAGCCCCCAGGGTGTACGGCCTCTGGATTACCAGCACCGCCTTGTGGAATGCCTCACTCGCTGAACACCAGCTTGCTGTAGAAAATGATGCTTTTGTACAGACACCATTTCCCCAGACTTGTACACAGGGAAAGACAAGAGGTGGAAGCAGCTCCAGGGTGAAACAGATTCTCTGTACATACCAGTCCTCTTATGACTTCTGTTGTTTTCCTCATTATGACCTTGACTCAGCGTTCAAAAATTTCCTAATTCTGCATTTACCACAAGTTCATGTCTAAGTAAATATATGAAGGATGTCAAAAACCAGTACTTAGGCTGCATTTTGTGGAAATACAGCCTAGTTAATGCAGAACATTAAGTACTTCTGGACTTGAGCAAAGCATTCAGGAGGTGAAGTCAGCAAGCCCACAAAAGTAGCATGTGACTTAAAATATTTGCCCTTTTTAAAAGTAGTTCCTTAGACCCCTTTCATAATTTTAAATTCCTTATTTTAACTTTAAGAGAGAATGTTCATATTTTGTCTTGCCTCTCTTAGCACTTTTGAACCAATCTTGCAGTTGTATGATTTATTCTGCTATAACTTCTCTCCCTGGAAAGAAATGCTTTGCACTTGTACTTAGTGAAGAGCTGTGGCATTCCTCCTTTTTCATCTTCGGTGTATGTGGCAAGTGATGGCTGCTTGTTGGCAACGATGGAGCAGGTGGCTGCTGGGTGACCGCTGCTGCTGGGGTGGTGAGTGGGCTTTCTGGAAAGGTGGGACAAGAGTTACAGGGCTGAAGCCTGGCTGGGCAGAGATGGCAGGATGTTGTCCAAACGAGGGACAAAGCTGGGGCACCTGAGGGGAAATTAAAGTCTGATGGGGTTTGCAGGATTGATATGGGGTTTGTGGGAGCAAATGTGAGGTTTTTTCCTTCTATTGCCTCACTCACTGGCTGCTGCCACATGCCTGCCTGGTCCTGCTTCTGCTCTGTCTTGTCCCTGTTATGCCGGGGATGGCAAAGGAAGAACCACGCGAAGTCTAAGGATCAGGAGTAAAGGAAGGAAGTTTAATAATTTTCCAAAGGCTTTTATATGTTGGTTTGCAAAAGTGTGTTAAATGGCGTAAGGTAATCGGCCCTTTGGCCATCCACCCCTTGAGGGGTTGGTCAAATGCTAAGACACTCATTTCTAAATATTTTCTAGTTAGAACTATAACAGTATCTGCAAAACAACTTGCGAGATAAAGGGATTTGTTTACAGAAACTTCTAACTGTTTTTCAGCCAGTACTTTTCAGAAAGCAAAGACTTTCTCACAGACAGTGGCAGAAAGCAGGAAAATCTTTCTGCAACCCAAGTTTCAGCATCCATAGTGTCTGGGAGAACCACAATCCCCATGGAGGGTCCCTCTGCAGCTGCCAGCACAGTCCCAGCACAGACCACCAGCAAGCACTGATGAGTCCTGCTGCCCAGGCTGCAGTGGGGCAAATCTGTCGGGAGAGATGATATCTTTGGTTAGACCTGTTACTTGGTTGTAAAAACACAGAAAAGCTTCCTAGCTTTTTTTATCTGCAGAGAAATTTGTGCCTGAAGACGTGAGTATTTTTTCCCAGCTATATCAGTTGCTCCAAGAAAAAAAGGTGTCATTTCTTAGTGCAGTCTGTGTCTGTCATATCTGTAGATATGTATCACAGCTACATCATGGTTTGGAATTTAGCACGTGCCTTTCAGTGTGAGCTGCAGTCTGTGCCTGCTGAAATGTTGTCCAAGGGCCACAAGTGCACCTCAAACCATTTTTTAATTGCAACCTGTATATGTTCAGCCTGTCCTTTACAGACACCAGAATTTATTTACACAGCATGGAAAGTGGTAGAAGATCGGAACTGAAGCCTGGAGAGCCTTAACGTGCTATTGGGATTCCTTTCTGCATGAGAGAAGCACCTATATTTTTTACATTTAACTATTAATGGTAATTAATGCAGCAAAGATAAGTGACTCAGTGGAGGCTAGGCTTTCTTAAAAGCCATGGATTGACAGAAAACATCTCCATTTCACCTTTAACATGTGACTGCAAAGAACAGGTTGGCAATGCAAAAATCATTCCTCTTATTGATATTATACATCCATCTTTCTGAGAGAGTTTTGATGTCAAAAATATTATCAAAAGCTTCAATGAAGACATGAAAACCTTTAATCACCAAATAGGTCCTTCAAAACTGAGTTCTTCAGTTTGAGTTTTGAACTTTTTGTCTTGTGATTCTACCAGGGACACAGCAGAACCATGAAGGTTCAGCTGCTTTTTCTTTCCTTGTTGTGGTACTTCTGCCCCAGGGAGTTTCCTATTATTGCATTACATGTACAATGTTTCTGGCTCCAGCAGACAGGAAGGAACCCAGTTGAAAAGCCTCTACTTTTAATGACAAGAGGTGCTCAATGTTCATTGATCACTCGATGTCATCACTCAATGTTCAGTGATCTTAGACTTCAAGAAAAAAGTATATTGTACTTCTGAAGATTTGCACCTCTGCCTATCCCCAACTCTGATCAAAATGGGGGAATCCAAAGAGACTGCAGTTAAACAAGTGCTGGCACATCATATGGCACAAGAATGTATTGGTTTTACTCTACTGATTCCATTTAGTGCCTCCTGTATGCCCACGCTTGTCCATCCCCTTTAGTTTACATACTTGCCAACAGCCTTGCTAAAGTCAAGCTAAGCACACAGGCAGGGTCAGTCTAACTCACCTGTGAAAAGCTGAGAAAGAAAATACTCTTTTCTTCTATTGCATTTAGTGTTACCTTACCAAAAATATTGATTTAGACCTTTATTTATTTAGAATCAGTAATTGTCACATGGGTCTTTAGCTTATTTGTGCATACAATTATCTTCAATTCACAATCCTGTTGGCTTTTAACACATGATCACAGGGAAGGACTCCATACACCCTCAGGTTGTCTTCTGACATTGTCTGTATTACTCAGACAAAGATGACTCTAATGAAAGAATCACTAAACTTTTGGCTGCTGAGAAAGTCACAGAGAGAAAAGAATTTATCATTTATCAGGAATGGCATCTCACTCTTCTGCAAAACTGGCAAAATCTTCTCAAAGAAGCAAGCTTTAGATCAAAAAAGCCTTGTCCCTTTAATCTTGTTTAGAGGAGAATAAAGAAAATTTCCAGATCCACCTTACTTCCTTCACCTTCATCTTTCTTTAAGTGCTAAAATGTTCAAAACTGGACACCATTCTCCAGCTGAACACCACACCTGCACTGAGCAGAGGAAGAAAACTTCATCTACACTGCAGATGAAGTGCATTTTTTCATACATCTCAGTACAATGTTTGCCTTTTTGCCATATCATTAACTCATACTCACCGTAAATTCCAGATCTTCTCCATGACTTTAATGCTGTTGCAGCTATTCCCAGGTTTGTGGGGTTTGGAGTGCGGGTTCTTCTTCCTGAATGTAGGATTTTTCCTTATGAACTCACCCAGTGTTTTGTTCTTATCACCTTCTTCAAGACACCAAGAATAGTCTAGATCATAATTCTGTCCAGAAAACTGTGTGCAGCTCTCTTAGCTTGGTGTTTTCTGCAAATTTAATCAATATGCTATTTACTTCATCAGCAGTGTTTCACTGAAATTTACTCTGAATGAATATTCAACACTCAGTAATACCAGGTTCATGAGAGATCTCTGGGACATTCTCTCTTGAAACATGCTTCAGTGTGACAGTGATCTACTAATTATTCCCTTTAGTTTTTGAAGTGGTTTAGGACTGACGTACCCAGAGTGTCTTTTCCTTGCTTGCTTATGGGAATTCCATGTGTAACCATGACAAAAATCTCCCCGAAGTTGTGATTTACGGACTCCTATTCCTTCTTCCCTAATCCACAAGGCCTGTTATCCTGTCACAGAAAGAAATTAGGCTGGTTTAATACAATTTGTACTTGACAAATCCCATTTGTCCTTGCAGCTTGTTTGATTATTTGTTCCTTTAGTCTCTGGCTCTTCCTTTCCCTGCTTTCTAAAGATAAGCTTTACATTTATCATTTTCCAGGCTTATCCTGTGTAACTTACCTGGCACACATTTCATTACTTGTTTTCATCTCCAGCTTCCTCTGAAGGTGAGATTTGGTCAACTTCATCGGTCATCAAGCAGCACTCTTTTAAGCTGGCACACTCCTGTGCACTTTGTAATGTGCATGATCAATGGCTCCAGAAGAGCTTTGGAGCACTCCCTCAGTGCTAACTATCCTTATTTTACAGAAGACATCAGTGCTCGTGCTTGTGGATAAACTAAAGCCACAGTTTCCTTCGTCTCCACAACCACAGCACCACTGTCAGTTTGGCTGCTCTGCTTTGCTTAGCCACAGTCTGCAGTAGCCCAAGGTAATTTTGTTCCTCTGCCTAAACAATGACAAACTCCAAATTTCAAACAAAGTGTCTTTGAGGCAGGTCACTTCTTGGATTCTGATTTAAGTCATGCCACCACTAGAGCACAAACAATTGTAGTTTGTAAAGGGCAGAAGAGTCAAGTTTCACAGTCTGCTTCAATCTTCTAACAACTCACCAGACCCTGTGTCTCCCATCCTGGCTCCTCTCACCGTTTTGGTCCTTCCATTTCACCAGGCCCTACCTATGCCTTGTGAAGCACAATGTTGGAGAGATATGTAAGATGGAAAACCCAGGAGGGTGTGGAAGATGATGGATGAGGCAGCTGTGAAAACAGGGTTGAAGAAGAGTTGCATGGAACATCTGTGGTGGTGCATTCCACCAACAGCCCACCTCCACCTGCCACCCACAGCCCCCTCCCCCTCAGCCCCCCTCAATTTCTGTTGCAGCATGAAACAGAATTTAGGAAGTTATAGTTGATTTGAGAAAATGACAGATTATCTCCAGAACCCACTCCTCACATAATTCATTGGTTTGGCCAGTTTGAAAACAAGACAGGAGATGGTGACTCACTATGGATTATTGGTGCTTAAATGCCAACACAGCCCCACCAACAGCTGCAGTATCCAATGCTGCAAACCCAGCAGCCACACTACGGGTAGCCACACATCCATGGATGGCAGCACTAGAAAGAAAAGATATGATCTTTATGGTCCCCTTACAGGAAGATGATAAGGAGAAATTTGCTTTTACTTGGGAAGGTGTACAATGTACCTTTAGAAGACTCTCATGGGGGTATAAACATTCACCCATGATTGCTCATGCTGTGCTTGCTGAACTTGCTGAACTTTTACAGACAGTCTCACTTCCTCAAGATGTGAAATTATGTCAACATAGATGATATTCTAATTGCAGGAGATTCGCCTGAAAAGATGGGGAAGCAGCAGTAACAGTGCAAGCACTGCATAAAGAAGTTGAGATCCCATCTGAAAAACATGTCAAAGGCCAAGTGCAGAAGCAAAGATTTTGGGTAATTGGTGGATAGCAGGCAGTGCGGTAATTTTTCCAGACACCTTAAGAAAAACAGAACAGCTGCAGTCATCCCGATCTAGGAAAGAGTTACAAAAGCTAATGAGAACTCAAGGATATTGGAGAAAACAACTGTCTGGATTTTCTACCACTGCTTGCACATTATATTCCCTTTCAGGAATGGGAAAACTGCAGAGGTGGAATTAGGAACATGAAGAGGCTGTCAAAACCTTAACACAGGAATTAAAACTATCAATCACGGGGACCAGTACACCCCCACGACCCTGTCATAATAGAATTGGGATTTGCTGAACAGGGTAATTCCAGTAACCTATTTCAAATTGTTTCACTGATGCTTCAGCAAAAAGGATAAATGGTAAGTGGCAATGTAAGGCTGCTGCACTAAACATTGACACTGGCAAACAAATAATAGAAGAAGGTGAAGGTAGTACACAAGTAGGAAAATTAAGGGCAGTTATTTTGGCAGCGCAAAATGGAGGAAAAATGATATATGTGGAGTCCTATGCTGTGTGATAGGCATCACACAATGGTTCAGTCAATGGAAATAACTGAACTGGGAAGTAGGCAGATCTTCAGTTTGGAGAACTCAAGACTGGCAATTACTTCTTGATATAGACAGGAAAACATCATTCAAAATGGGATGGGGGAAAGCTCATGCCAAGGGTAATAAACCAGCCACAAACTGGAATCAAAAGGTGGATGAATTGACTAAAATTAGGGAGATAAAAATAGGCAACTCTTTAAATCCTGAGTGGTATCACTTGGGAGAATAGCCACATCAAAAATGAGGTCACACTGGAAAACCAGCACGTTATTTTGCTGCACAGAGCAAAGGTTGGAAAAATTGTGTAGCTACTCTTACAGAATGTCCTCAATGCAGCTTAAAATTACAATCAGATCACCCTGCTAAAGCATCACCCTACACATCAGTCAAGGGAAAACTTTATGGTCTACATGCTACATGGCAAATTGACTGTTTCAGGCCATTCAAACCCTCTGTAGGTTACCAACCTATCCTCACAGAGTGTAGCAGTAGTCTTCCAGCTTACCTATGGTGACTAAGTGCTGAAAGGCTGATGGATGGAAGTACAGGGGTTATGATCTTGGTTCTTGAGTCTGCTTACTCCCCATACCCTTCAAAGTGATCCTGGCTAGCACTTCTCATGTAAAGAGGCAGAAGGATGAGCCAAGCAAGAAGAAATTCAATGGGTATTACACACTCCAAATAACCCCAAATCAAATGGGATGGTAGAAAGACCCAAGGGATTATTGAAAAGGAGCCTTAAGACACACAATGTTCAGTGGGATACTTGACTTTCCAAAGCGCTTCATCAATTGAATAATTGGCAATCTGTGAGTCAAGCATTCTTTGCAAAAGCTGAACTTGATGCTTTACCTTCCAATGAAAGAAAATATCGGATAGCATTACAGCCAGAACAACACATTATGGTAGGTTTACCACAAATGGGAGCTGTGCATATGACTCTGACTAAACCCTGTGGCTTACTTGTTTGGGAAGCTACTGATAGGAGTGTTGAAAAATACAGAATCAACGCACAGTGGATTTATCCTGCATCACAAAAGGGATAATCCATTCCAGCTTCCCCATCAAAACCTTTTATTTCTTTTCTTTTACAACAGAAAAAGAATCTATATTGATAGCAATGAAAACAGCTGTATACCCCCAACAGAGTCTTGTTTTACCCCTTGATTGAGACAATATAATCCCTCCAGATCAAACACAGAATTCTTGGGATCATGCACTACATTATACTGTGATCCTGCCAAAAGATAAGGCAAGCTTAAACCTTGCTACTTTGTTTATACAGTGAAATGAGGTATATCTTGAAGCTAAGTGAAGATGGGAGACACTATATGGAAAAAGAATTATCATAATAATAATTGTGATACTAGGGGAGGAGATAAAAAATAAAAAAATAAAAAAATAAAAAAATAAAAAAATAAAAAATAAAAATAAGGTGCTGGGCAATCAATGGATCTACCCCAGAAAGTCCCATCAAGATTAATATATACTATACTGATTTTTTCAAACCAAGAAATAATGAGAAATCTTGCTATAAATTCTCAGAACCAGACCGTTGGTTCAATTTTACTTTTACACAATCCATACTCACATTTTGCCTCTGGGTAAATATGATATAGAACTATTATTTGATTTCATTATTGTTAAGCACAAAATGTGGAATTTGTGTACAATCGGGTGTCTGTGGGTTGATGCATATGTAATTCTAAATGTAGCTATGCCTGACCTAAATACATCAGCAGTAGCACTAGACAATAACATCTCCTTTTGTAGGCAGGAAAGGATTAGTACAGATGAAAAGGAAGACCAACAAATTCCATCTTTAAATGGACCTAAAAGAGACATCATTTTGATATGATGTGGAATACAATACTTTGGGATACACCATAAAGCCAATCATTGTGATGGGATTAAATCAGCATGAAACCATACTCTATCTGATAGAATATAGACTATAGGGCCAATAAAATATGCACAAACCTATTGATGTTGGTGCATGTGTTGTTCAGAAACAACAGGGATTTATTTATGAAAGCAATACCCTTACGGCCCAAGACATTTGTTTGACACTGAACAAAATGTTTGTCATTTTGAAATACATCCTGAAAAAACCCTGAAATTGTACTTGTATATGTTGGAAATGGATTTGGGGTATTTTGAGAACTCTTTGTGATTCTATACTTACAGATAACACTACTGTAGAGACAAACAATCGGTCAAATATCTGTGTCTGTAATTTTACCAAATTGGGATGCAATTTAACCATTCAGCTCCTGTCACCACCCACCAATTGCTGCAAACTAACTGCATCTCATATCAAGTTTTACCACCTACCCCCACTGGCATGCATTCTACCTTGGTGAAGAAACTACTACAAAATGATGACTTGAGTCAAGAACCAGAACATACATGTCTAAAACCATGGACATAGAACTCTAAGCACTGTTCATTATGACACAGATGAGAAACGTCCTAGAAAGAGGGAAGAAGGATAGAGAACATCACCAGTGGTATACCTTGTTTGGGTGGTTCTCATCACCAACAGGAACTCTAAATTGAGTCCCATTGCAATTTTATTTATTTATGTTGTATTATGCATGTTATTGAACAGAATGCGGAAAATAGCTAGATGGGTGGCACAGTTGCAAAGTCCTCCTTACATATGTAACACTGATCAATCATGTTTAATAAAACCTAAATAATTATGTAACAACCAAAAATTTCCTTCAAATTACAACTGGAATATGGCATTAATCTGTTTATAGGCCCTGAGGCAAGAGGTGACCCCATGACCACTCTGTGGAGCAAGATGAATTGACTTTAAGTCATGGGGTGGGTTGTGGTGGTGCATTTCCTGCACCTTCACGGCCCCCTTGGACCTGCTTTGTGACTTCAGCAATTCCCATTAAGCCTTGACCGTACCAGCTGGGTGGTGAAGCGTCCCTTGACTGTACGAGTTGGGCAGTGAAGCATTCCTTAACCATACCAGGAACTCTTGAATTGCAAAGCTGGGAGCGGCGCTTTTCATACCCAGGACATCCATTTTCTGACCAAGGCAGAGAACAAGGGATAATCAATTAACTCCTGACAGCCTTGGAACATTACTTAGCTGAATTGTAGCCCAAGTGGAATGGTACCATTGTTATCAGACTTTTGAAAAACTTCAGTAGTTACCGACTTGGGTTATGGCCAAGATTATGGCCATAATGATTAAATTCAGTCATTTTGTGACCCTATAAACAGGGGACATAAGTGAGGCCCTTTGAACTCTGATGGACTGCAGTGGGCTGTGCCAGTACCTCTGTCTGAGGGGGATGCCTCTCAGAGCCCACAAACCCTCAAGTTTGTGGTACTTGAAGGACCATCACCAAAAGCTGATGGGACATGGGCTGATACCCTCCACTCTTCTGATGCTCAGCCCTCACCCTTTGAGAAATGCATTCATACATTCAACAGAAGTATTTCACTGAACTCAAGGGGAATTTTTAACAGGTACTTTTTTACATACATATATATATATATATATATACACCTCTGCATCTGTATGTATGCATTTGTGAATTGATCCAAATGCCCTCTAACATGTATATTATGAATGTTGCCATCCTCGATCTATAATTAAGTCCTTGTTTTGAGTGTAGTAAATCCTATTGGATCACTTTCTAAATACTAGTCAATGCTTAAGTGCTGCTAAATCCTTTAGACATAAATCATTGATCAAATATGGGACTTGGATTGGACTTGGCTACATCTAGGATCTCTCAGGAGTTTAGAAAGCAAGGGGGTCCTCTATGAACGTCGTGACTTAACAGAAGGGTCTCCCTTATCCTTTTGCACCCTTGCCCTTTTGCATCCTCAGTCTTAGTGTAAATCATTCTAAATTGATTCTAAACTGATTTTCCTTGGTATACTTGGTTTATGTAGTGAGTAATAGAGTGAACCTTGCCATTGAACTCTGGTAAGCTACACTTTCACAAATTTATATTAAAACCTGCTTTTGCTAATACCTTTGGTGATGATTTTTTTCAGTGGCCTAAACTACTCATTTTCAAGAGTAAGCACATGGGGAAAATGCTGTGTGTGTGGTGCACTGGGCAGCACAACATCAGCTCCCTCAGCTCCTTTAAAAAGTCCTAGCAGTGACTTCAAAATTTCTGGTGTACAAATAACCAGAGAAGGTTAGCAATAATAATATTGAGCAGAATGGTGTTTCCCAAGAAAGCACCAATTTCATACAGTTGGATTGTTCTGCGGCAATATTAAAGGTTTCCAGGCAAACCGTGAACATGAAATATTACAGAAATGCTAAATTGATAATTTGCTTTCTGTTGGAATGGGAAGAGAGCTTGTCATACAGGTGTACAACCTGTGTGTCCCACTGCAGGAGTCTATTTTGCTAAACAAGGCACATAGGCCTTTCTCAACAATTTTTTTTACTCTCTCTCCAAATAACTTTCAACTGCTTGATCAATATTTCAAATGATGTGTACAATCACTCCTTCACCTCTGTGTGTGTGTGGGGACCTGGATGGAAGTTTGGTTTGTTTTAACTGTAAATCAAAGAAAATGTTCTTGACTTAAAACACAGCTTTTACTTAAGGGAGGCATACCTTTAAGAAGGTTAGGCTGAGTTAGAAGTGAGCATTGATTATTTCATACCTTTGTGGCAAAACTGCACTTTCTGTTTTTCCTCTCTTCAATAGGTATTAAGCATTCATGTTTCGTATAGCTTCCCTCCCTTCCACACCTCCCTCAAGGCATTTTTAAATTTTTTTAGACAGGAAGGGGAAGATATCATCCTTGTTGCTTAGGAAGCTGTAGAGATCAAAAGGCAATTTATTTATTCTTCTTGTTTTACAGTTATTGTTCTAATAACTCAGCAGAGGGTGTGACTACTTAATTACATTTCACTTTCACTAAGTGTTTTATTTCAAAGAACAGCTCAAGAATGCTAATCTCCAAAGTAAGGCTTGTGCACCAATGATGTCAGCAAAAAATAAAACATGAGATAAACCATCAAATTTTCTCAGGTATCTTCTACCCTAAAGGTGCATTTCAGGTATGCTTGCTCCAGATTCCCAAGGAGAAGTGCCAATCACAAACTGGTACTGGGTATCAGTGGTCAGCCTGCCAGCACTGCTGTCCAGACTTCTTTTGCAAACTCCCCTAGCTCATACTAAACATCTTAACCTGTATCCAAATTTTCTCGGAAAAACAATCAAAATGTAAATGTTTCACATGGCTTCGTGTGGGCAAAAATATTTTCTTTCACCAGGGCAAGATGGAAGCCGTCCACCATCCCAGGCTCCAGCGGCAAGCAACCTGCATCTGTGCAAGTGGCAGCAAGCAGAAAAGATGTTGGGACCACAGCAACCCTCTCAGCCTTTATAGGAGCTCCACAGGGCTCGTCAGTCTGTGACCAGATCTGGGCCCCATGGCCTTGGATCCTGACAGAAATTCCAAGCATAAGGAAACTCACTACACTTGTGTTGCTCTCTTGAGAAAATACATCACCATGCAAGATACAGAAAGCTACAATAAATGTTTTAAATTCTCAACATATTTAAGATACTGTTGAGAACTTGTAACCTTAAGTTACACCATAAATTAAAAAAAAAATTCTAAGGCAAGAGCTTAATATTTTGAAGTTATCATTAAACAGTCTACAATTTTTAAACACTGTGATTTACTGAATAGTTGTATCTGCTTTCAAAAGTAACCTTAAATAAAAGCTGCCTAAGAACAGAAAAATCACTAATGTTTCCCTGACAAATACTTATGATTCAAAGTTGTTTCGGTCAAAATGTTATTTTATAAGATATAAACAGACTGCATTTATTAATACAAAGAAAATATTCTATCAGAAACACTAGTTGTCCAAATGCTGCAGGCAGTGATACCAGGAAAACTAGATCTTCCAACAGTCAGACCAGAAGGAAAACTAGGGAGAAAGGAAGACAACAGTGAGATAACAAGTTAAGAAAGAGATAAAGAATGAAATATGCCCCACAAAAAGTCCTGTGTTTAAGGGGCTGAGGTTCTCACATTTAGAATTGCTGCTTCAAACCTGGGAGGAACAAGTGAGGCATATAAGAGGGGGATGCAGCAGTTAGTTTCTGTCTGTCTAGCAGATTATAATTTCATTTTTACAGAACTGACAGGTTCCTCAGCTTCTTCTGTTGTGACCAAATATACTTCCATTCAGCTGAATCATGCAGTACAATCCCAATATGTCTTCTTTCCAAGGCTGCTTTCTGCAGCCAGTGCTTTTATGAGACTTAGATGAGGTTTTGGTGATTCATAGTACTTAAACTACTCAAGAGCACTTTTTCAATTGGAAAATTCACTTGAAGTAAATGCATCATCAGCATGATTGTTCATGCATGAAAGAACTACAAGCAAAACAATGAGCACCATTTTTTAAAACCTACACTTAAGCCAAGAAAAACAGTTATCATGAAAGATATTAAAAGACCTTATTTTTCAGTCTCCATGAATCTCTCGTGGAAAACATGGGTTATCCTTGTCTCTGCATATCCTATTCTGAGAATCCCAAATTGCAAATGAAAAAAAAATATAATGTGCACATTGGTTTAGAGTCGTTAACATGATACATAGCTACATAAATTAGATTATCTACAACAGATTTGGATACTACTGATATAGTTTTATTCTTCTAACAGTCTTTTCCAGGAAAAAAAGCCTATAGGATCGAGGCATCAAATAATCTTATTATTCCCTACTTTGCTTTCAGAAGGCTAAGTATAAATAGAATGCAATTTAAATCTTTTTATGATTAGTAAAAGATGTTCTGGTGTCTGCCAAGCACTGTGGATTTGAAGAGTATGTCAGATACTTAAATGAAAATGGACACCTGAATTTTTGACATTTATCCAAGGAAAACATAACTCTCTGTGGGTTATGTATGTGCATGTGCCTATGTGGCACTTTCACAGATGATTTGATAGTGGTACTTCCAAAATATTGCTACACCTAATAGCATCAATACAATCTTTCACTCTTACTCCATTCTGGAAGTGTTTATTTATTTATTCACTTAAATAGATTTATATGATACATAAAAAGGGCTATCTGCAACTCTGCATGCTTTTGATATATAGGAAGACATAGTCAAACTGGTGAAAACAAGTATAAACCCAGAAACCTTCATGAAATCAGAAAACAGTCATCAAAAAATAAATTAAAAACCACTGCCTGCTCCAGACAGTCATTCAGATAACCTGCACTAACCAAAACCATGAGGCCAATTGGAGAAGATGACTTCAAATCTTAAAAGCATTTAAAAAGGGGGCTCTCCAAGCCCCCAGGTCTGAGTGCACCCAACCCAGTCCCAGCTTTGTGCTCCATGACTAGTGGAGACTGGTGATGGGGCCATCAGATCTGAAGGTCAAAGGAATTAGGTGATTTCACAGGAGAATGGTACGGTCCAGATGTGAGAGCTCCTCACAAGGATGAAAAAGGAGAGGATAAACGTTCATGTTGCTCTTTGCGTAGGGTTTGGGGGTAACTGGGTGCTTTTGGACATGGATGGAGACTCCTGCCCTGGAAAGCTGACTTGTCTGGGGAGCTGCCAGCTGCCTTAGAGTTTGCTAACCAAGATTCAGAGGATTAAACACCACCATCAGCAACTACCAGCAACTCTTCTCCAAAAACACTGCTCCACCAAAGGCAGCAGCGCTGTGGCCTCAACTCTGTCTGTGATGGGCTAACAGCCACCTCGTAGCTGGAGCAGCAAGTCTGGACATAGAAGAGGAGCATGTGGCATGGGAGTTAGCAGAACCTGCTGTGGCACAACACATGGAGACAAGAGCAAGCCAGTGACAGCCAGGGGAAATGAGCTAATGCCTACAGGATAGACGGAGCATTTTCACTGGTTCACTCCTCCAGCAACTTCACTTGGTGAACTTGAACTGAAATATGGATGTTTCTACTGAAGGTGATACAGATGTAGCCTGTGTATTCTCAGCCTCATCTATAAGCAGTCTGCTTGCATGGTTTCCTATTTGTTTCCATTACTGGGTAAAAAAGTATGCGGAAGAGTATGTCAAAGCTTCAAACCTTCAAAGCTGACTGTCACGGCTGCTTGGCCTTTAGTTTGTGACCTCTCTAAGCCACATACTCCATTTAGATCCTCTAAAACTGCTGTAGGAAATCATTCCCATAAATTGTACCTAAAGGCCCCTGCGAGGATGAATTCAGTCCTTCACCTCTACATCTGCTCTAATTTTCTACTCTCCATCCCCCTGATTTGGAGATCAATCATCTCCCTCAGTCCACACTTCTCCTGACATTACAGGTGCTAAGAAAAATCAGAATAAGCACATGTACTTAGTGTCTTCCTCCTAGTCCTTATATCTTGATGATAACGTATCTTTTCATCCCTCTTCCTATTACAGGGTTCTTTTTGTGATGTTAAGATGCTTCCCAAATTTTTTTCTCAAATAATAGAGAATCCTGTGGCAATTCCTGTGGACACTGTTTACCAAGATATTTTCTGTATTGTTTTTGTATGCCCAGGTTTTTGTAGACCAGGTGGCCACATGGGTGGCTTCTGTAAGAAGCTGCTGAAAGCTTCCCCCATGTCCAACAGAGTCAATGCCAGGCAGCTCCAAAATGGACCTGTAGCTGGCAAGGGCTGAGCCCATCAGCAATGGTAGTAGTGCACCTGGGACAACAGAGCTAATCATAGAACCACAGAATGGTTTGGGTTGGAAGGGACCTTAAGGATCATCTCGTTCCAAGCCCTGCCCTGGCAGGGATGCCATTCATTAGACCAGGTTGCTCCTGGCAACGATCCAGCCTGGCTTGAACACTTTCAGACATGGGCCATCCACAACATCTCTGGACAACCTGTCCCAATGCTTCACTATTTTTTTTTCCTAACATCTAAACTAAACCAGCTCTCTAGGAGTTTAAAACCATTGCCCCTTGTTCTGTCACTATCTGCCCATATAAAAAGTCCCTGTCTCTCCTTTTTAAAAAGACCTTTGAGGTACTGGAAGGTCTCCCCGAAGCCTTCTCTTCTCCAGGCCAAACAACCGCAGCTCTCTCAGCCTGTCTTCATAGGAGAGGTGCTTCATCGCTCTGATCATCTTCGTGGCCCTTCTCTCGACCTGTTCTAACAGGTCCACCTCTTTCTTGTGTTGAGGACCCCAGACCTGGATGCAGTACTGCAAGTGGGGTCTCATAAGAGTGGAGTAGAGGGGAAAAACCATCTCTCTCAGCCTGCTGTCCACACTGCTTTTGATCCAGCCCAGGCTGGCCTTCTGGCTGCAAGCGCACAGCGTTGGCTCAAGTTCAGCTTTTCAACAGTGAGAACCCCCAAGACCTCCTCCACACGGCCGTCTCAATGACTTCTTTTCACAGTCTGTAGTCAGATTTGGGTGCAGCACCTTTCATCTTTTGGACTTCATGAGGTTCTTGTGGGCCCACTTCTCAAGTTTGTCCAGGTCATGAAGGGGGCGGGGAAACCCTGGGCAACCGCAGCCAGAGAGAGGAGTGAAAATATGTGAGAACAACAACTCTGCAGACACCAAGGTCAGTGCAGAAGAAGGGGGAGAAGGTGCTCCAGGCACCAGAGCAGAGATTGCCCTGCAGGCAGTTGTGCAGACCATGGTGAGGCAGCTGTGTCTCTGCAGCCCATGGAGATCCATGGTGGAGCAGAAATCCACCTGCAGCCTGTGGAGGAACCCACGCTGGAGCAGGTGGATGCCTGAAGGAGGCTGTGACCCTGTGGGAAACCTGCATTGTAGCAGGCTTCTGGCAGGACTTGTGACCCTACTTCTTTCTCTGTAACATATCAGAATCCTTCTTACTTGTCTTTGTAACTAAAAGAGTTCTCTTAGCCTCAATTACCTCTCCCCCTGATTACAGAAATCCTTACATCATTCATTTATTCTCCCTACTGCTCTTCAATGAGCTGAAATTACCTGTTACTGTGACCACCACACTGCCTCTTTCAAATAGATTGAGAAACATGGCTTTGATCCCAGAGATATCAAGGGACACATGAACTGAGGAAAATAAGCCAAGGCAGAATGTAGTGAAGACTTCTGCTGTTGAAGAAAGTAAAATTAAAACCTATTGCAAATCCAAAGTGGATCACGAGCAGCTACAAACAATGGGTACCTCCTCGCAATCACTTTTCAGCAGTTTTTATCAGTAACCACACATTTGAGTCATTCTAACTCAGAGAGATGTCCTGTTCTCTGATGAATTCTTAAAAATTATATTCTGGTTTAACAGAGAATCCTGTCTCTTAAATAACTAAAATATTTTACACTTGGCCCAGAAATTTCATTTAAGGATTAGTGAACCCTGTTTTGCCTATCATGAGTAATTTACCTCAATTTTGTCCACTCAGAAGTGGTTTTATCTTAACAGAAATGAAAGCAAAAAGTTCCACTTTGGTCACTTAAGAAAATCTATTCAGTGAGTAATCTTGACATGAGCAGTGACTTAGTACTGAGGATTTTAAATCCAAATTAAGCCTTCTTCTTTCTTCTCATTACCATTTTTAGCTTATATCTCCAGCTCAGGAAAACTTTCATGAATATGCTCCTAATATTTGTAATTGCATTAGTATTCTAATATTCCATCAAAATAATTACAAATGGAAATACATTGAACCACTTCAATATTTTGTAAGCTTTATTTTATTAAGGAGGAAGCTCCATTTATTAGAGAGGCTGTAGCACCTATAATGGTACCATTATGTTTCAAAAGAATGTTTCTTCATCCTTGGTTCATATCTATGTTCTTCTCCTTAATTTTCTTTTCTTAAATGATGGTTTCTTGCAAGTATGTGCAAAGCAAGCTTAGTGACAAGATTATGCTGCATGGTTTGCATGAAATATTTTGCTGAAGAATCTCTCTCGTTCCTTCCTGCATTCAGAGCACATTTCAGTACTTTCTGTAACTGCAATGAGGACTTGGCCCACGTTTGTGGGGGTTCAGCTCTATGAAAAATTGGCTGCTGTATCAACTTTTCAGGAGAGATTGGGGTCATATGCCACACCAGTGCAAACTAGGAGGTGGGAGCAGTTTGAGAATTTAAAAGTATGGTATTATCTGCTTTTCCCAAAGTACTTCTGTACTCAGAGTAAACTAAGCAGTTATTTCTAGACTGAATGTTTCAGGTAAGAAGCAAAAATGTAAGAATCATGTCTATGAGAGCAACTGCAACAATTTACAAATATTTAAGAAAAACTAATATGATGTTTTAATAATCTAACATTTTATAAAATTAAATCATAATAAATCTAGTCATTTTTCTATATGAAAATTCCAAGGTCTCCCACTAAAATGCTTTTAAAAATTGTGTCTTTATTACTAGTCCTATTCATCACATTTTTGGATAGAGTCAAGAAATGGAAGTGAACAATCAAAAAAGCTGAATGAGAAGAAAATAGATCCTTTTCCAAAGATATCTCAATAAACATAATAGAAACTTCATTTTGTGCTTTGCACCAATTATTTTGTAGCCACAGTCATTATTTTCAAGTCATTAGCTTCATTAAACTAACTTTGCTTATGACTAGCTCTGTAAGTACAGCAATATCATATAGTTTACAAAGATCTGGAACTTTTTTCTAAAGCATGAAACATGCATTTAAAAAAATAGATAAATTCATTGAATGGTAGTTTTTCAAGGAGCTAACTTTTAAATGGTTTTAGTCGGTGGTAAGAGATGGAAAGACTGTCCCCTTGTGGATAGGAATATAAAGAAAAGTGATACTGTAACTCACTGAAAGCAGCGGTAACCCCAGGTATTTGGAGTCTCATTAGGAATTTGGCTAGAATCCTGCCTTGCACATGGCTCATAAATCAACACTCGAATGTACAAAATGCTATGGAGAGCCTTTTTATTTAAATTGGTTGGCCTGACAGACAGCAGAGAGTAAAGACTGAGCTAATGCTGCATCCTTGTTAACACCACCAGTCCAGGCTAACGCGTAAATCTAACTGCTCCAGGCAGCTGCGGCACTGCCTGCATTTGAAGAAACCTATTCTGAGAAGGACAGCCTCAGAGCAGACAATGGGAGAAGGCTCCACAGTAAAGACAAAGCCTTATGGTGTATCTGTTAAGCAGCGTGCTACCCACGTGCATGTCTCTGTCCATCCCTTGCTAGAGCATCCATCCACAGGACACAGCACCATTGTCCTCACTCCAGCAGCCGCGCTGACAGAGGGACCGGAGCAGGACTGACACACATCTGGCTGGAGACACTCGTCTGTGCCTGCAGATGTTACATTATCTGTGTTAGACGTTCCCCATGCATATCATCGCCTCTGACCCATGAGAAATACCAGAAGATGCCAGCACCCCATCTTCCCTCAGATCTGGGAAAGTCAATGGTAACTCTAAATTTCTGCATGGGGAAGCAGAACTTCATGGGACTGCTGAGATAGCAGGGGATTTTTCTCACAGGAAGTGTTCTGGTTTATGAAATCCAGTCCTATCCTATTTCAGGCAGTTACAGCCACCCCAACGCATTCTTCTCGTTTTGCCTTTATGAAGAATTTTCTCCCAACTACCTCAATTGCAAGAATTTTCTGAAATATCATTAGAAACCTCACAAATTTTAGCTTAGCCATATTCACACTCAGTGTGTATCTATTCACTATATTATTCTTTATTTTAAGCAGGTTTTTTTCCCTCCTTATAGTTGAATACCTGGCAAAGAGTAACCATATTCCCTCCTAGGCTTTATTTTGTCTAACTAAGGAAGCCATATGCCTGCTGCTTTACTGTACAGGCCAGGCTCCCAAAACACCTTCATAATGTGATATGTCACCTGAAAGTGTCCTGTGGGCTCAACCTTTTCCACCAACAGTCACTCAAGAATGTATTCAGACCCATCAATACGCAACCTTACTCTGTCCCTAATGGAAACACTTTAACTGATGCCTTTGTTTCTAGTGTTGGGCTTTTTACACAGTCACATCTCAGAAGACACTCCTAAAAAGCCCACCGAGTAGTTGATCAGTAGTTGATTTCATCTGTTTTTTCCTACTCATTATTTCTCAGCTTGCAGCAGAAATTCTCATTTTTCCAGCAATGAAGGAAATTGCATTGACTGAGAAACAGGGTGCTGACATCCTTCGGAGATTTTCTACCACGAAGTCCTAGAGGTTACCAAGTCCGATACTGGCAAGCTGAGGTGCAGGGTAGTGTGAGGGGTGAAGGGGACATAAGCCTGAAATAATACTTGGCCTTTGGTAAGAAGACATTTGTGGAGTCACCATCCCTAGAGGTGTTTAAGAGGATCTGGATCTGGCGCTGGTGATATGGTTCAGTGATTTAGGGGTTACAGTGGCAGTGCTGGGTTGACAGTACGACTAGATGATCCCAAGGGCCTCTTCCAACCTTGATGATCCTGATTCTGTAATCCTGATCCATGCTAGGTGGAGCTCACTGAGTCACAGATTGTCCTCCACACAAAGCAAGTGTGTCACATCTACAGCTCTGATACATAAACTGATCAAGTTGTTGCTTGAAGGGTTGAAGGTGACAATGTCAAATCCCATGGGAAGTCATTGTAGGCCTACCTAGACACAAGTATTTGCAAACGTACACTAGCACTTTTCATTCAAATATATCCTGTTCCTAAATTTATAACATTGGATGAGTTCCACGTGCACACTGGCGAATGGCCATGGGCCTTACAATTTGGACAATGTGGGATTCTGGTAAAAACATCCAGACATACATCAAGCCTACACTGCGGATACAGATTTTTTTGTTGTTGTTAGGGGGAGTTTTTTGGTGTGTGTGTTACAGGTCACTTTGACTGTCAGATGACAACAAATTAAAAGAGGAAATTCTTAAAACCTGTTTCCTCTGCCTCTGACTTAACGCTAGGAAGCAACGTGAAACCAGACTGTTTATTTCTGTACTTCACGGGGGAAGAGTCATAGGGGTTATGAAAGATCCGCTCTTCCTCCCCGGTGACGAAACTTCTTGAAAAAAAGGTGTATTTTTGCATAATTTCATAGCGCCGGCTCGGGGCAGTGGCTGGCGCGGCGCTGAGGAGGCTCCGGGCCCGCTCCCGCCCCGCCCCGGCGCGGCCCGGCCCGGCCGGCACTCGGCGCCCGCCATGGCGGGGCTGGGGCCGGGCGCCCCGGGGGAGCCGCGGCCGCTGCTGGTGAAGATCGTGATGGCCGGAGAGTCCTGCGTGGGGAAGACTTCCATCGTGCGCAGGTACACGGAGCCCGCCGGCTCTCCCGCCACCTCCTACATGGCCACTATCGGTGAGTGCCCGCCGGCTCCGTGCGCCTCCGCCCGCCTCGCTGCTGTTCCTCGCCCTCCCCTCCCCGGTGCCCGCGGCTCACACGCGGCCAGACCGGCGCTGTCAGGGCGGCACTGCCGGGCTGGCAGATGTCAAAGCTCCCTGCGCTGAGCTGAGCGTGTGTGCAGCCGCGGCCAGCAGCTTCAACCTTTGCCGGGGCGTCAGGACACATGTCACACTGGCTCCGGAGCCACTGCAAAGTGCTGGCTTGTTACGCTGCCCTTGCTGTTCGTCTGGGCATTGGAAACCCACTCCTGTTGTAAACTTATGAAGATTTGTTTCTCACTGTTTCTTATTGCCCACTGAGGCCCTGCTGCTGTACATCCGTGCAGGTGCAGATAAAACAATAGAGAGTCCCAGATCAGTTAGGTTGGAATTGACCTCTGAGGTCATCGAGTCCAGCCTGTGACCAAACAGCGCCGTGTCAAATAGACCGTGCACTGAGTGCCATGTCCAGTCTTAAACCCCTCCAGGGTGACTCCACCACCTCCCTGGGCAGCCCATGCCACTGTCTAATCGCCCCTTCTGCGAAGAAATTCTTTAATGTCCAACCTAAACCTTCCCTGGCACGCTTGAGGCTAATTCCTCTTGTTCTGTCACTTGTTGCCTGGGAGAGGAGGCAGATTTCCACCTGGCCACAGCCACCTTCCAGGTACCAACCTCAAAGAGTTGTCAGATGTCGGTAAAATGCCCAGTTCATCAATATTTCAGGCTAGAAAGGGCTTTAACTTTGTGTTCATGATTTTAATGGTGTAAAGATATTTTCTACTGTAGTTAGCGGCGTGCATGATGATTGAAGCAGAGCTGTTGCTGTGATGGAAATAATGAACCCTGCCAGACCACGTCAGTTCCGCGCTGGCACCGCACGCTGCAGGTGGGGGGTGGTGGGGAGCTCCCCGCTGCCTCGGCACCCCAGGCCCACAGTGCCGTGGGGAATGGCAGGCTGACTGTCCACATGCTGCAAACCTTGTCTCCAGCATGAAAATGTGTTGTGTGAGGGCCGTGCTTTGGTTTGCTGTGGAGATTTTTACAAATTTTCATTGGGAAATTTTAATTTTTAAGACTTTGTGTGTAAGAATATTTTTTATTTGATTTGATTTGATTTGATTTTGAAGAGAAAACTAAATTATGCCAGGAAATTGTGTATTCCTGCATTTGGAATATGCATGGTTGTTTTACACATCTTTCAGTCTGGGAGGAGTTGGCATAACTGAATTAAATAACGGACAGCAGCTGTGGCAGTAGCTGGTCCAGGGGATACTTACTGTACGTGAGATGGCTTGACCTGCCCACATAAGAACGGCTGAACTTTAACCACTTCTTATTTTCTTTCCCTTTCTTACAAAGTAGTTTCTGAAACCAGCATAGACGAAGAGGGAAGAACACAACTAACAGTAAAATCATGGAATTGATCCTAATAATAGGTGACTTGTTGCCAGGCTTAGCAAGAAAGCCCAAAGAATGGCTATAAAAATAAACAACGGCTTTGTTGATGTGCTTTACATTTTGATTCCTGGCCCTGAGGTTATTTTGAGACATAATTTCTTTTACTCCTGATTCAGTCCACTGCAGACTCAAAAAACTTTTATATGGTGATGATATGAAGAATATATTTCCCAAGCTGTGATTTGAACTATTTCAAGGAATAGTGAAGATAATAGAGTTTTTGTGATAGTTTATGGACTAAGATTAATCTTGTTCATTTCATTACCGACACCTATTATTGAGATACTTAAAAACTTTTTTAAAAAATGTTTATCTGAAATGCAAATGAATAATCTGAACATGGTATTTGTTACCTGAATGTGTTTTTAAAGTTATTTTTGGAATACTGTGTTCCATTTAATTCCATTTTACCAGGTATTTTAGAGCTTAGACTATGAAAACAAATGGGATTATGAGTGGTGTCTTCCAAAAGAGTAATGTTGGAAGTGGAAGGTTCCTTTGTCATGAAGACATCTGCAATGGAGAGGATGCCCTAGAGGCTGTGGCTCCTAGTGGTGTAAAGGAAGAAGACACAATATAGCGTTTTCTGTTTGTGATGTCTTCTCTCTCATTAACGCCACCAAACAGATAACTGACACCATCAGAACAAATAACTGTTTTTATCTGGATGTCTGTTTCATGCAAGTTCAGTCAAATGATCCCTTCCTGTTGCACAGCCTAATAAATGCTCATCTGCTGTTAGGTTATTTTTCACCTTACCTTATTTCCAGTTGAAATGGCAATTTGAGTAGAGAGAAGCTTATCCTGGCGGTGCAGTCTTGCAACTTCCTGAGTTCCCTGACAAAATCATGTGCCATCACCTTCCGTGGTGGCAAGGGGTCATAGGCACAGAAGTTAAAAGGTTGTTGAAAGTCTCATTTCTATGTCATCATGAATCACAGATTTGTGTTATTAGGAAAAATCCTAGTGTTATTGCAGGGGGAAAAAAACGAGCAAGCATTTTTTAGTAGGCTCCAGTAGTAGTGATCTTTTCTAGAATTATGTATTTCATGAGAAAATGCAAAAAATGCATCCATAGTAAATTTTCATTGAAAGCTTTTAATGCAGCACTTAAATACTCAAGGCTGGGTGCCCTTCCTCCTTTTGGATAAATTATAAGCAGTTATAGTTTTCTAATTAAACTTATACGCATCATAAGGTGGATGCATTGTATTACGAATAGACTATAAAGAATAAATGTCTTTGCTTAAACAATGACATTGCATATAAAGTCATAGAGAAGGTTTATGAACAAAAAAAACCCCTTGTATACCAGAGAACAGAACTGTGATCTCACAGGCTGTGAGGTTATTTTGCTGTATTACGGTGGCTGTGGTCCCGCAGCACATGTGTTTCTGTGAGAAACATTTCTGCAGAGCTGTGGGTACTCCCAAATCTCTCATAGTTGAAAGTGGTACAACTTCAACATGAGGATTAAAAAGTCTGTGTAGATTCCCTGGTATTTGCTTTAGAAGGGAATGAAGTAATCAACAAAAATGAACCATATTGAAGGTAAATGTGTCCTGTATTAACAACACCAGTAGCAATCCACATCTTAATTAATTATTTTTAACAAAACTGGATTTTCTTGTCACTCTTACTTTCCGAACAGACCATCTTATCCCATGAGTTGCTTTTCTTAGCAAACCAGGAATTATCAGTACTTGTGACTGCTCAGATACCACTCTGCTTCAGACATTTCTTGACACGTTCAAAAAAGAATCTGATGCAAGTAGTGCACCACCAACCAGGAGGGGTTAAGTATGGATAGGAGTAACAGTGGAAACCCAACTCACAACATCTCAGTGGGCCCTTGCCCAGTTTGGGCACAGGAGCTGATAGGAACTGCTTCCCTGTTTCTGGAGTTGAAGATGCTGTATGACAGGCAGTGGGCTGGGTAGAACCTGCACAGGGGCATTCACCACCCTCTGCCCATGCTTCGCTGTTGCATCCTACTAAGCTACTCAAACTTTTATTTTCTCCTGATAGACATATGTTTTTGGGCATTTTCTATCAGGAACCTGGGCATTTTCTATCAGGAACCCACCAGCTCTGTTTGGGTGAAAAGTGTGCTGTAATTTTCCAGGCCGGCTGCAAAAGACCTCTTCGAAGAGAACTTCTGCAGATGCCCAAAAGGAGGGAAGTGAGGGGCATTTCACATCTGAATTACCCTGTGGCTGACTATTTTTATGCTTTTTAGACCTAATTGTCTTTAAGGTGCCTCAGTCCTAATATGGGCATTAGTTACTCTTTGAAATATAAAGAAAAGAAATCAATTTCATGGCTATAAAAGGTGGAAATAGCAAACAGAATTTGAACTTGCACCCAGCATCCCCCTTCTTGGTTTTATTTGACAGCTTAAAAGAAGCAAGTACATGCTGTTGCATTCCAATAACATTTATCTCAAGAGCTGTAATCAATGCTTGCTTTGTTATGTTGATCATGTTGTATACCAGGTAGGCCTAAAAGCATCTGAAATCCGTGAGCTGTCTTTGGCATTGTGTATCTCATTTTTCTTTTCTGTCTTTCCAATTTGCTAAGTTTGCTGGAAATTTCATATAAAGACATGAACAATTCATGCATGCAGAACATATTGACTTCTGTTTTTCACTAACATTCATTGACCTTTTAGGTCAATAAATTTTGAAGTTGACTTAAGAAGTCAATATGCCTGATTTTAATTTAGATTAAGTTTTAGTCTGATTCAGCACTCTGCTTCCCTTTTTACAAATAATTTTTTTTAAAAAAAAGCTCATAGCAATTTATTATTAAAATGTATGTCAACTAAGAACTTTTTCCTGTTGTTCTGGGAATCCCTGTCTGGGATATAATTTTTTGCTGTATTCCCAATGCACCATTTGGAAGCGATGCTCCAGCCTCCCAGTGTATACTCTGTCCCTCAGCTGCTCCAACATCAGTTGTAGAAAATGATACAGATAATTAAACAAAACCATGTGAATTTCAGGAGCAAATGTTTTCCATCACGCTGGAATTTCACCTTACATGAGCAAATTTTTTACTTAAATTACATTTCCTTCTGAAATTACTAATTCCATCAAGGAAGCTTTGTGTAATATTAATTACAGATACCAATTATATTATTTCATCTTTCCTTTTCATTGAAGCTTCAATGAAAATTCATCAAGTGAAGGACATGATTATCATAATAATTTTTAAAATCCACCTCAACTCCCTTACCACAAACACACAAAAAATGTTAATAGCATTGAAAGTGCATGTGAGTGCATGCGAGAGTGTACTTGTCAAAATTTGGTGCACAATACATCTGTCAGTACAAAGTAAGGGAGCATTTCCTCTGCTGCATTTTTGGTTTGCTGCCATGGGTGCTTTCCTTTGATAAAGTAATTTGGCTTGCACGTTCTTAGGGAAATCTGTACAGTGGTATTAACTTAATTTTTTTGTGATTTTTCAATCTATCTGGTTCTTTCAAATGACACTGCTACTGGGGAAAAGACACTCTGTCATTTTAAGTAGCTGTAGCTTGCTCTTGTGGAATTTTGACCAAACAGTATCATCAGCTGTCACAACATTACCTTAATTTCACTTACTGTAATTGAAAAAAAGAGCCTAATTTTTTTTTCAGTGGGGGAAAAAAGCAATCAGAGAAATTATCAAACGGTATTTCAAACTTCAGCAATGAAGTAATAGGGGAAACAATGGTTTACTGTGCCAAAATATGTCACTCTAAGATAGCAGCTGATAGCTGGCAGATTCTAATTTTAAAATTCAAATTTCAACAGCTCATAAATCTAGGTATCATCTAACACATTTGGAGTACTAATTTGATTATTTAGTAAAGGAAAACACTGTAAATCATACGGAAAATATCTTTGAGGAAGGATCTGTAGTGTGTGTAAAGACAACATTCTGCACTGATTTTAAGTGTTAATACTTGCTTTTAGCATTAGCTTTCTGGATCTGATTTAGGCTGTAGAGCCAATCCTCTTCATTTTGAATTAAATCCCAGGTATGTTTGTCTTTGCATTTAATGAGTACAGCCAATCCCTATTTCTGCTCATGTAATTTTTTTTAGGGATTTGGAAATAAGGACAGAAAAATTGTTTTGTTCATGTGACAGCTTTGTAAGCATTTGTACCTTCCCATTAATAGCTGCCATGCTCTTGAAAATCACAACTATATTTGCACAATGTACTGTTGTGCATAGGCCATGAAACTGCTGTCACATCCCTCACCGATCCATGGTAATACTTACTTGTAGGTTCAAGTATCTGTACCTTTGCTTTGACTTGCCCCTTCTTTGCTTGGTATTGGCATTGCTTTGTATTGTGTTTGTGCGATGTATTGGCACAGAGTTGCTTTCAGCACTGAGTAATTTCCTTTTACATCTTCCATTTTGAATGTATATGGTTGGCTAGTTATTCTTTCTATGGTATTGTTCCTTTTCACTTTCAGTTTGAAATTGCATGATAACTAGAGCTGAGAAACAATATTCAAAGGGAATCCATGTTATTATGAGAAATGTTACAGGTTTTCCTTTTCTCTTCTAGGCATTGATTTTAAAGTAAAGCCAGTAATGTTTAATGATACAAGAGTGAAACTTCAAATATGGTAAGTTTTAATTAGTATCACAGAAGAAAGCCAACTAAATTGCATTATGACATGAAAAATCTCATCTGCTTTTAATTGTGTGTCTTCATAATGTGCAGGTGCTCCTACTAGGTCATTTTAAAATTTGAATTTAGCCTAGGAGAGTACATTTTTTTCAGCAACTAATGTAAGTTAAAAGGAGGGCTCTCACTGGGTTGCTTTAACAATAAAACTTGCAGCATACAAACAAATGCAGATCTATGATCCATATGAAGTATATTTAATTGTATAGGAATATGGAGGAAAGTGACAAAGCAAGAAGATGTTACATTTCATTACTCATCAAATGTATGTTCAAAAGGGTCACCAGGAGAAATGACTTTTGGCAAGACGAATATTTGGGAATGTACACTATTTTTTGGTTTAGAAGCTTTTCTAAAGGGTATGTAGGGCTTCTGACAGCTGGCTCTCCAGGCATCTAATACAGAAGATTATCTCTATTTACCACAATTTAACTTCTCAAGGAGTAAATCTGTACATGAATTATCTGACCGGTGTTGGATCTGCAGCTATTCCATCTCAGGCTTTAATACAAAAGCATTAGAGGGCTGTTCACAGCTTTCTTAAGGCATAATTCATAGAATCATAGAATATGCTGAGTTGGAAGGGACCCATCAGGATCATGGAGTCCGACTTCTGGCCTTTCACAGGACACCAAGAATCACACCATGTGCCTGAGAGCATTGTCCAAAAGCTTCTTGAACTCTGTCAGGCTTGGTGCTGTGACCACTTCCCTGGGGAGCCTGTCCTAGTGCCCAACCGCCCTCTGGGTGAAGAATCTTTTCCTGATATCCAACCTACCTGCCCCCAGCTCAGCTTCAGGCCATGTCCTCAAGTCCTATCACTGGTCTTGAGAGTGAAGAGATCAATGTCTGTCCCTCTGATTCCCTTTGTGAAGAGGTTGTAGACTGCAGAGGTCTCCCTTCAGTCTCCTCCAGGCTGAACAAACCAAGTGACCTCAGCCACTCCTT
>VWZW01000089.1:0-29868 GCA_013397115.1 Edolisoma coerulescens | reverse complement strand
TGTCGAAGGCTCTCTGCAGGGCCCCTCTGCTCTGGAGGGAGTCAGCAGCTCCTCCCAGTTTAGTGGTGTTGGCAAACTTACTTAGTATCACTTCAAGTCCTGCATGGAGGTGGTTAATGAAGATGTTGAAGAGAGCTGGGCTGCGGATGGAGCCCTGCAGAACCCCGCTAGTGACTGGATGCCAGCCTGATGTCACCCCAGTCACTGTAACCCTTTGTGCCCGACCCGTGAGCCAGTTTCTCAGCCAACACTCAGCATAGTCATCCAGCTGTGTGCTGGACATTTGATCTGGGAGGTACTGTGAGAGACAGGATCTAAAGCTTTACAAAAGTTCAACGAGATCATATCTATTGGCTTTCCTAGATCAACTAGGTGGATTACCATGTTACAGAAGGAAATCAGGTTCAAGGAGCAGGACTTTGCCCTCATGAAGCTGTGCTGGCTGTGACCAGTGACTGTGTTGTCCTCCAGGTGTTTTTCACTATCTCCCAGAATAATATTTCTCATTATTTTACTGGGCACTGAAGTGAGACTGACAGGCCTGTAGTTTGCAGGGTCTTGCCCTTCCTGAAAATTGTGACAACTTTACCCAGCTTCCAGTCAGCTGGGACCTCTCCAGACTCCCAAGACTGCTCAAAAACAGAGAGAGGCTTTGCAATGACATCAGCCAGCTTTTTGAGAATTCTGAGATGAATCCCATTAGTCCTCATAGATTTGTAGGAATCCAGCTGGAGAAGATCCCACACAATTTCAGGGTCGACTGGGAGTTGATCATTCTCAGAGTCATGGTCCTCCAGAGCCCCCCTTGGTCTGTCATCCATGTTGAAGACAGAGGCAAAGAATTTGTGTAACACCTCAGCCTTGTCCCTGTCCCTGTTGGTGAGGTGACCATCCTCATTCTGTAACAGGCTGATGTTATTTCTACACTGCCTTTTGCCATTCATATATTGGGAAAAACTTTCTATTGTCTCCCATGTTTCTGGCAGCTTCCACTGTAGCTTTGGCCACACGGTTTTCTCCCTACAGTGGCAAACAGCATCTCTGTATTCTTCACATGTCACCTGACTTTGCTTCCCCTGGGCATGCACCTTCCTTACTCATCTTATCTCCCATCAGGTTTCACTTATGCCAGTGATGTCAAGTCTCTGGGACTGGGCCAAAGCTTGGAGCTTGTCTCGTTTGTTCGTCTTGCTTGGTATATTAGTGTAGAAACATTTCACGTGTGGTACTTTGTGGCCAACCTCTCCTGAAGCAGATTGAAGGATCCCATTTCTGTTCATTTCCTGAAGTTTTGGCATGATGTGTAGGAATCTCTTGTGTCCGTATTTTATGGCTTTTTCCCAGAACCTGTCTTCCATCTAAACCAGGTTGCTGTTTGTGTCACAGTTTACAAAGGGGTTGTCAGAATATGGGGATGTCATCTGACATCTGATTTTTTTTATCACCTGAGTTATTTATATAAATAAGGAATGGTGGGCTTGACGTTACTATCAGTTTTCAGCCACTGGCTTAGCTTCCCTAGTAGGGCTGTATCATTCAGAATAAATTTCCACTGTTTTTCTTTTACTGCTATATCTGGCACCCAGATTTCCTCTCATCCATATTTTTTCTTGTTCCTTTCGTGTTAGAGTACATCATTTAAAACTTGGACAATACTCCTTAAAGTAATGTAATCTTTCTTGGGGATCTCTTTTTTGTTTGTTTGTTTGTGTGTGTGTGATTTGTTACAATTTCTTTCAGGGATACTGCTGGCCAGGAACGATTCCATACACTTAGTACCAGCTATTTCCGTGGTGCACAAGGCTTTGTTCTCGTATATGACATCACAAATTTGAAGAGTTTTCAAAGTATAACAATCTGGATGAGCGACATATATGAGGTAAATATATCTGTCAGTGGTTGATCTCTTAATGAAGGTAATTAATGTGTCATTTTAAATGACTGCATGAGATGTATTCTTGTTCCTGTACGTTTCTAACCAGAATTTCTTGCATTTAACTCAGCAGACAGTATCATAGTAGAATTACTGTTGTCTGAAACTGGAACATGGTGTATATTTAGACAAGCCCATGGTGATGGGGGAATGTTTTCTGAAGTACTTCTAAAACACAGCTTCCAATCCAGCTTTGTGCATGCTGAGTTATGGTGCTCTTGTCACTGCTGTGGCTATGCATAGATCAATCTCCGTGAGCTCATCCTTGGATTTTAATTAGATTCCATATCAAAATTCTGTATCACAGCCAGTGATTTCCCCTCCTAATTTCATTACTTCAGTGTAGTTACCTCATCCCAATATCAAAGGAATTAAATATCCTCTTTGACCTTGCAGGATAGTCCTTGAGAGGATGGTTTCAAGAGGGAGGAAGTGGGGTGGGAAGCTGTTTGGTTAGCTCAGCTGCTTGTGGTGCTGCAGCCAGAAATACATGCTTTCATGTGACATAGGAAATGATTCAACAGCACATGGCTGCCAGATGGGGTATGTGTTCCCACTAGAGCTTGTCAGAGCCCTCTGTGGTTCACTCTGACTTCCTAATGTTGTAGAAAACACAGCAAAAGAAGTTGGGAGGTTTTTCTGTTCTATCAGAGTTTAAGAGGCTCATAGAAAGGTCTGACGCTTACTGGAGTTGGAGCAAGGTAAACTGGTAGGATTAGGAAGGCCAGAAGAAGAATGTATGGGAACAATGTGAAGGGAGGGAGGAGTGGGCAAGCCCTTAGACATGAGATCATTCAGCTGCGTATGACCCTGTATTCCAAGTCTTTTTTGGTAGCTCTCTTGATGTCTTCTCTATTAGACGGAGGCAAGGCAGCTTTAGAATAGAATAGTTCAGCTGCAAGGGACCTTCAGTGATCATCTGGTCCAACCGCCCAACCACTTAAGCACTGACCAAAAGTTAAATTATGTTATTAAGAGCATTGTCCAGATGCCTCTTAATTTGGCTTGGGGAATTGACCATCTCCCTAGGAAGCCTGTTCCAGTGTTTGACCACCCGCTCAGTAAAGAAATGCTTCCCAATGTCCAGTCTGAATCTCCTTGGCACAACTTTGAGCCATTCCCATGTGTCCTGTCTCTCGATACCACGGAAAAGTGATCAATACCATTCTCTCTACTTCCCCTCCTCAGGAGGCTGTGGGGAGCAGTGAGATTGCCCCTCAGCAGTTTGTAGTTAGCATGCTTGTGGCAGTTAGTGTCGGAATACAAGCAAGGTAGTGCTCTTTGTTGATTAAAATCAAGTAAACTTTCAGGCAGGTTTCTTAATACTCTTGTGATTTGGTGGGGCTATGACATGATGGATGGGAGTGTTCATCTTGGGAAAGGAGGTTTGAAATAAAACCATCAAATGCATTATTTTCTCTCTTCATAGCTTCAGTATATAGCTGAATTAATGAACTACACATGATCATATATCCAATAATATCTACATGGGATATCTTATACCATTGGTAAAACATTCACACGATCTCCTCATTAAAACCATTACTCTGGTGACCTAGTACATCATTATTCTTGACCTTAGAGTTGTCTTAAAAGTCTTAGTGGCAACAGAGCCTAACTTCAGTAATATCTTACAAAGGCGATTTGATGGCACAATATTCTTACTGGCTTGTATGCACACACTTTAAACTAACACATCTGTGTTATTATTTTGTTAAGCAAAGCATGTGTCCTTCTTCTGTTGGCCACACAAAAGTCACAGCTAGATATGCCACTGGTTGTACAGTTTCATGGTTAACAAAGGTTTAGCTCAGCAAACAGGATGATGTCAGGTTTACTGTTACCTGAAACTGAAAATGTGAATTATCTGCATATATCCATTTATATCTATCTGTCTGTCTGTCTATCTATCTATCTATCTATCTATCTATCTATCTATCTAAATTTCGACATAAAATTCTGGTCTGTCTTCACATTGGCTCCAAAGGGGTCATTTTGTCCTCTTGTCATTAATTAGATCAACAGGGTGATTCAGTGGGCTACAATGCACAGCCATAAACACCAAGAAGGTGTCAGGGCTGTATGGCTAGAGTGGAGGGAAGGATGGGACTAGCTCCTGTGGCCACCATGCAGGCTAAGATCTGCTTTAGTCAATCAGGAAATGACACCTGCACAAGCCTGCTCTCCATTTGTGACATTTAAAAGCTTTCATGTAAATGTACTCAAGCTATTAATACTTAGACTGTTTAATCTTAACCCCTGAAGGTACTTTGTTAGTTTAAAGTTTAAAAAATGAAAAAATACTCAATCTAAAACAATTTCTATGAATGTAAATTGCATGATTGATTGTACCAATCTCAAAACTAGCAATTAGTGTTGTAATAGAGCTAGATAGTAATAAAAAATTTAATTTAGTCCTAGTGGGATATCAATTTCTGAAGTGTCTTGGTGAAAATATATGGGGCCATTCATTGCAAAAGAAATGTTTTTAAGCAATAACTGTTAAAACACAGGGCATTTCATGAAAATTAATTACTTCCTGGAGGTCGGTGACATTCCTTGCATTTGCTTTGGTCTGTGAATGCAAACCAGTATTTAGTTCCCCACAGATGCCCAGAATCAAAGTGACTGTTGCTACAGCACCATTTAAAATATGCAAGCATAGAAAAAATAAATAAGTTTTTAAAAGGGAAGCAGAGAGAATACAGGTTTCACTAAATACCACACTAATAGGTAATGTAAAACTTGCACCTGAACCAGTCAAACAGGAATTTTGAGGCAATTCAGTTATTACACTATGCTCTCATTTTTTGGTTCTTTGCACATAAAGATTTTAAACAGAAAGTGTGCTAAGCCATTTTTGCAACAGTTGAAAATAACAATCCAAGCAATTTAGCATTCTTAAAAACTCCCATTGATTTTATAAAAACTGGCCAGTCAGTGCAATTACAATCAGATCACCAGTAATGTTCTCATTATATTTCAGTTATTTTAAGTGTGGAATACATCAGCTTTACTATTAAAAATTAATTATTGTCCAAGGAAGTTTGAGACACAAATATGCTGCCATATCTATATTGCTGTAAAATTTGAATTCAGAACTAGAGGAAACTAAGCAACACGACTGTACTTTTTAAAAGCTTGCTAGAAAAATACACTCTCTCACAGATTAATATCTATGGACATGATTGTCAAGTCCAGTATAGGGATATTGGATTTGTAATTCATTCATTAGGAGCATGGTAATTACAGGAAGGCAACTTTAGAACCTGAAACCATTCTGTATCTGTAGGATTGCAGGTTATGTCCAATTTATTGAAGTGTTCCTCTTGTCTGCTGACATGGCTTTTAGCTACTGTATGCACCTGTTCTGAGAGGCTGATGCTGTTTGGCCTTTGAAAATTAAATACAAGCAGCCGCATAACAAATCCATTTGCAGAAAACAGTTATTTCCAGGATGTTTTGAACAAGATTCCAACTAACATTGGCAAAAGGTTCCTCACAATAGAGTGTTCAAATGCTCAAATAGGTGCCCAGAGAGGATCACTTAAAGGAAACACTTAGAAGTCCATTCAACAACGCCTTGAGCAACCTGACCTGATTTTGAAGTTGGGCCGTCTTTGAGTGGGGGATTAGACCAGCTGACTTCCAGAAGTCCTTGCCAACCTAAATCACTCCATTATTCACACATGGCATCTGGGTCTCCATAGATGGTAGGTCCTAGTTTATTTCCAAATATCTTGGAAGTAAATTATTAAACTGATTTTAATAGTGCTAGTCTCCTGGTGTGGCCACGAAGGTGGCATTACCAGCTCCCAATAATTCTGTGCTGGAAATTTTCTGCCATCACAGAATTTTCTGCACGGAGAAGGTAATTTTCTTTTCTTATGCAAGTCTTGGTGACAGTAGTTTAGTGTTTTTGGAGTACATTAACCTTCTATTTGTCCTCCCTGAAGAAGTGACCCCTCAACTAGGACATGAACTGTATGGATTATTGAGTTGCTGCCATTTCTGCATAATGCCCTTTTTTTGGTTTGGTTCTTCTGGTGCATTTGGGAGACTGGACTGTCTTTCAGTGTTTCTGCATCAAACTTGAAAGCAGCACAACAAACTTCTTTACAAATGTAAATTAGTTTGACTTGAAACTCTTCTGAGTTTTTCTTCCTCAGATGGGAAAGCTTGATGTCAAAAGATCGAATTGTCCCAGTTCATAGATAGGTTTGTCGTTACGGCTCTGATTAAAACTTAAAATTCTTGTTCTTGTCATTTTATTAAATTGGTTTATCTGTAGTCCTAGGTTGGTTTTGGGATAAATTGGTTTATATCTACTGCCTTCTAAATTTGCTAATAGACAAATAAATTTTATCATTCATTTATTTGCACTGAAGTCCTGGAAACAAGGCATTTGTAACTGAGGTCATAAGGTGGCACTTAGAAAAACATGTGGAAAGAGACATGTTTGGCAATCCTAATATGAACACTGCCCATGTGAGGCTTTCAAAGACACTCTGAGGACAATCTATTCCTAGCAGATTGTTCTTCAATATTACAAAGGGTAAGTTCCTAGAGAGCCGTCTCCAGCTCTGCCTTCATCTTGATGTTTGACCACGTACATCTTCTTCAAATGTGAAAAACAAAATTAATGCTGCATTTTTTCCTCAAATACAGAGTATTTAAGTATTCCCGTAGTGTATTTATCAGGTATGAGTTCTCAGTTTCACTATTTGGACCTACAAACAAACTTCTGTTGCCTTTTCAGACTGTAATTACTGAGTATCAAAGTCATGCAGCCCTTCACAACTGCACCCTGGAAGTGTGGTGAAGGGACAAGGTGGTGTTCTGGAAGATGTATCCCTGGATAGATAGCTTTAATCAAGGAGTCTGGGTTCATCACGGTCAGTTTGCTGCAGGGGAGGCTGAGGTCATTCGTGGTAGGTTTGTGCTCACTATTTAAGAAGTGAAGGGATAGTTTCTTCCAATAACCTGTAAGTACAGATATGGTGTATCTGCTTCTTTCTCTTATAGAAAAGGTGTTTGCTACTTTTCATATTCACATAAATTCACAGCACTTCTGGAAAATAAAAACTGCAGGAAAAAAAGACCTAACATTAGGAAAAAACCCCACCCAAATCCCCAAACAGATTACATACAAAAGGGATGAGCGAGATATTTTCGCTTTTGCGTTTTTGATTTCTGTTAATAGCCTCATAGTCAGGTTGTGTGTTTCCCTGGCTGGGTGGACATGAAGCAGTGGGGTGAAGGGCACGGGTGGGTGACCCCTCTCAGTAGGGTGCTGCGGGGGCTGTGGTGCTGTGATGTGAGTGTCCAGTGTTCCGAGTCCAGGATGTGGCACCGCTGAGTTTGAGGCTCTGCTGCTGCTCCCTCCCGTGGCCACTGCTCAGAGCAGCCTCGCTCATGCTGCTGCCAGATCCAGCTGCCTGGGAACCCCGTGAAAGAAAAACCCTTCTGCCAAAACATGGGGGCTCCAAGCTGTGCCAAACACTTCAGAAAACTTGGTCAGTCTCAGTAAATCTCTTGGCTCCAATTTTTTCAGAGAAATATAGTGATGATGTTTTCCTTTTCAAAATAAAATAGTGTAGATATTCTCCAGGTTCAGATTATATTTATTTTAGCCTTCAGTAAAATGTGAAGTTTGAAATGCTAAAACTCAAAGAAAAACTGAGAGAGTGAACCAAAAATTGGCATTTTTGAGATACCAAAGCAGAACTTTATCTGGAAAAAAAGCCTTTTTGCCTTGATGAAATTGATGAAATTTTTAATAGTACTTCTCCATGATATGGGGGGAAAAATGTTTCCTGAGTCTATGAGCTTACTCAGTGCTGACTTGCATAATGGGATTTCAACAACTGTAAAATAACCATCATCTTTTTAGCTATAGATTTTGCATTTGGAAAGCTTATTCCTGAGCTATAAATAACTGAGTATGAAAATATACAGTGAGCTTCTGGAAGCACTGAAAAGCCATATTTTTGGCCAGTTCAAATCAGTGTACCCATGCAGTTTTTATGCCAGCTGAGCGCACGGTCAAACTTCTGCCTAGTCGTATTGACTTAATTTTTTAAGACTTTATACATAATCAGTTTTCAGAATTTAAAATGGACATAATCTTGACTTACAATCTTCAGTTTTCTACATGCAAGAAACTGCAAGATACCATCTTTAAAAAAGGAGAACTGTAGGTGCTTTGTTGCAGGATCCAGACAAAGTGAAAATACATTAATACATTATATTGATGTAGAAATAGTAGTTTATTTGCAGAAGTAAATACTTCATGATTGGTAGTACTAATAAATACTTGCTGAAAGGCCTGGTACCTCAAACCTTGTTTAAATTTTGTTATTGTTTGAAGCTGTTTAGAAAGAGCATTCCTACTGCAAAAATTGGTGCTGTTGGTACAGAATTATATATTTATACAGAAATTAAGTTACAGAATTAATTCAGTGGGTTTGTACATGCAGTATGAAAGTATTTCCCTCTAAACTTTAACTTCAGAGTGAAGTCAAATGTCACTCGTAAAACCTTCATCAACCTTCAGTCTTCTTCCGAATTAAAATTTGATTATATAATGAGGTTTAATTGTCAATTCACCCTGTTTTGGGAGTGATGTGAGTGATTTTATATAAGAGAGCCACTGATCTTAATGAGTGAAGCTTCAATGCATTCTGAAACAGCCAACATTTTGGTCTATTAATCCAGGTTAGATGAATTCATTATTTTAGGCCTGTACTTCATACTCTTACGAAGTTTGCTTCATTTTAATACTACATTATCTTGAACATAACCTGTGGGTATGAAATAGGTTTAGCTGACTCTAAGAGGAGAATGGATTAAAAAAAAGAAATAGTGTTCCTTAATATTATTAAACTGTGCCTACTGATGAAGTCTTCAAATTGTTGTAAAAGTAGAAATAGACTAAAAATAATGTTCTTTCATCCTTTAACGAATAGAGGTTTTTCTCTGTATGGTTGTGACAGATTTTGTCTCATGGCAAAGTTACAAAAGTTAAGGATTTGACAGAGATCAGAGATTTCATCAGAGTCCCTGTAGAGAGATCTACAGCCTGAGACCAGGCTTTTTGTGTCATCAGGGAAGCTGTGGGAGCATGCACCTCCAGAATAAAAGGCATGGCATCAGGCTACGTTGGCTTCTATTGTTTGTAGATTGAGACCCTCAGTTTCCTCCATTTAAGCTCCAAAAGGGGTTTTAAATACTATGATTTTCACAACGAATGTCAGTTTCCAAATTCCACATGCTGTTGCAGAACTATTCCCTTTCCTTGTCATTATTCCAGTCACATATAGTTACAATGACTTATCTTAAAATAACACTGATGTAAAAAACCCAGTGCATTTCACAGTCATCATGCACGTGAGTGGATTAGAGGACCAGAGATGGAGACAAGGTCAAAAAGGTACATTTTTCTTCCTTTTGGAATCAATGAGGTTTTTAAATTTTACTTCATTAAAAATCTATTGCCTTTTTCCTAGTGTCTTGGAATAATCATACTTTTATGTTGAGTTTGAACACTTTGAAAGTAATTTTACTGTCTCTGTGCAAAAGTGAAGCACAGAGAGGTGCTCTTTCAGGTGCAGAAAATTCCTTCCCTTTTACTTTTGAGTGCTGGATGTAGACCAGAGTCATATGCTAATCTAGGAATCTATTACTTTAAGGAAGGCAGTGTCTGTGAATTCAGGGCATTTCCAGTCACTTTAAAGCCTCAAGATGGAGCATTCATCAGAAGATGGTGCCCATGCACCATATACTTTATATCTTACGAAAGGGGTTGGAAATTATACATGGCACTTCTGAGTAGCTTTTTTCTGCTCTTTGCAATCTTGCTGTTTTCCTCCAAATCCCGGTAACTGGTGGAAAATATTTGCACATATGAAGGTCACGACCGAGTTCAGCCTTTACTTTCAAGGGAATGGAGTGCTGAAGGTTCGTGTGAGCTGAAGGTGAAGGGCTTTTGTTGTTTGCTTTTTTCTTACTTGACACTTATTAATGCTGGTTCTCTTTTAGAAAGCAGGTGATGAAGTGGACGTAATACTGTTGGGCAACAAGTGTGATAAGGAGTCAGAACGGGTAGTTCCAAAACAGAAAGGAGAACAGGTATCTTTGGTACTTTCTTTGGGTCCTCCTGAGTTTCTTAGTATGTGACTGTGAGCTGTTAAACTGAAAATGGTAAAAAGCTCCTGAATTCCAAAAATTCTATTAGGACTTGCTCTAGAAGAACACTTGTGGAGTTCTGGAGTGTTAGAAATACATTAAGTAATTCCTAGCTGATCTCTTTAGAATACTGATCTTTCTTTTAAAGGTTAAAATGTGCTTTAAAAGTTTTAGGTGCTACAACAGAAATCTTACATAAGAGTCTTCATTTTCAGAGTACTGTTGTAATGTGGAATATTAAAATGTAATACATTCTGCAAAATTTTTCTGATACCACCCATCAGTGATATTTTTGCTACAGTCTGGCTATAAAGAACTATTCTGGCAGCTTGTGCAAAGTGACCTGCATTGTCTGTGAGTGGCCTTAAATAAGACTGGACAGATACTGAACATCCAGGTCCCCATAACTGCGTATGTGACGTGTAGCGAGACTACAGTAGAGTTCATAGCTGCTGACCATGGGTGGGGGAAGATCTTACTAAGTGGGGAGTGCTGTTCTAAAGGGAATGGCAAATGTCTCTCTCTGAGAGCGAGTGAGGAAATTCAGAAGCCATGCTATGACAGAAGAAATTGGGATAATAACTAAATACTGCAGGAGAGCGTGTCCTATATACCAGTAAATTTCGCTACTGCAAACTGTGTGCATCTGTGCTCTGCAACTTGGAATTAGCCCTCCTGTTATGCTTTCAGGCATGGTGAGTCAGGCAGGATGTCTCATGTTTAAAGAAAAACACACTTGCAGCTTCTTGCCAATTATATAGTCCCAGATTAGGGAACTTTAAAAAAATAATACAACCTTTTGTACAGCATTACACTCCTGAAAGTTCATAGTTCCTATGCAAGATGCTTTCAGTGTTAATGTACCATATCTGCATACAAAGAATAAGGTTGCTGAAAAATACATGTTGTATTCTCACACAAAGGAGGCACTCTCAGAAACCTGAAGAGTCACTGGATGCATGTGCACAAGAGGGCAGTAGTAAGGTTTTGCACAGGGTGTTAACCATGACATTTTCTGACTTCTGGGTTCTTAACCATCCAACCAAAATTCCTCTTAGTGTAGTATTTTTTTTCAGAAACAAATCATTAGCTCCTCCCCAGTGAGTCTGCTTTCTAGATTTCCCCTGTGTTTTGAGGCAAGGCAACTCTTGTGTTGTACTATTTCTTCTTTTAATATGATTTACAGGTGCTAAAGGATCTGACTGAGTGTGCTGGAGGAAGATTCCATTAGCAGAGAGACAGCAATTGTCCTCTCACTCTAAAGAAGAAAATATCCATATTAAGAGGGGAAAACAGTTTGATTCTAACTTTGACAAATAATAATTCATAGTTACATATTTCATATTACCATGATAGTATGAGCTTTAAGTGTTGTTCTGTTCAGTTCCTTGCGCAGAAGAACTGTAGATTCCCTGGGAATCTCATCATCTATATTGGCATTTCTGTGGAAATCTGTTATAACTGAGTGGCTGTCGTATATAATTTCATTTCAATTTAATGCTGAGAATTTTTTTTGTTGTTTCTTTTTTGTACAAAATCATGTAATAATTCATGTTGTACGAACTTATGTAATTTTGATCACTCTGAAATTGAGATATTTAATTTTAACACTATGAAGTTTAATTTTCTTGTATTAATTGCTTCTTATTCTCTTTGAAAAAAGTTTTATTTCAGCCTTCTTGGGCTCCTCTGTTCACCCCTCAATATCATTATCTTTTTCATTGAAAGATAAAAATGTTGAAGGTTATATGACTTCGTAGAATGTGGCTGTTTTTCTCCTATCAAATCTTTCTAACAGAAAAAGCCAAGTAAAATTTTCTGCCTTTTTTTTGCTTCTGCTGTCTTCGTAGCTGAACCTGATTTATAGTTTCAAAGCTGATTTTTCTTATGTAATACAACTCTGCAGAGTTTAGGAATATTTCAGACATATCTCTCTGATGCAACACTTAGAAATCATACCAGCACTTTGCTAGGAAGCAGTATTAGGATTACTTATTTTATTGTTGTAGGTAATATATGAGTTTATTTCACACAAGTTCTCCAAACTGTTATCAAGGATACTATAAACTATCATTTCCCAGTAGCATAATTCCCACAGGTTTGTAAATGTATTTAGGTATTTTATTTATGGATCTATTCAAGATGCTCCCAAAGGAAAAAAAAATAGTTCTTTGAATATGTCTGTTGCCTTTCGGAGAGGGAGTAGCCAAATATGTGTTCATACTTTCAAGTGCTTCACCACTGGATCAGTGGGGGTTTTTCCATTGAGCTACATTTTTGGAGGACTTGCTTGCCACACAATTTAGCAGTATGCAGGGTAAAGTGAAAAAATACATGCATTAATCTTCTTTGACCAATATTGTGCACATATAGAGAAGATCGGGGTGCATTGATAGATGTAGTAGGCAATGTAGTAACATGATACAGAGAAAGCTGAAGTACTCAAGGTTTTTTTGTTTGATTTGATTTGATTTTTCTTTTCTTTGGTCTTCACAAATAGAGCTTGCTCCCAGGCCTCTGCAGGTACTGTCATGGTTTGGGAAGGAGCAGGTCAACCCGCAGTGAGAAAGCTTTGGATTAGAATTGCTTAGGAAGGTTGGATGCACCCGTAGACATCAAGTTTGCCCATTGTGCTGGAAGAGCTGATCATTGTGATTTGAGCCACTGTCAGTCGACTCTGAAAAATTGTGGTGGTTGGGAGAGATCCCTTTTGACTAGAAAGATGCCAGCATGATGTGTGTCTTTTAAAAAAGGCCAGGAAGAATGCTGAGGGAACTATAGGCAGTCAGCCTTGCCTCAGTCACATTGTTCAACATCTTCATTGATGATCTTGCTGATGATAGAGGGAGATTTACGTGTGACATGAGATTAAGGGGTGACTGGCACACCACATGGGAGAACACCAATTCTGTGGGACCTTGATAAACTTGGGAACTGGGCCAGCAGAAACATAGTGAAGTTCATGAAGTGCAAAGATTTGCGCCTGTGATGGAATAATCCAAGGCATGAGTCACTGCCGTGCTATGAAAGACTCATAAATTACTATGAACACCAGCTTGAATATAAGTCAGCAGTGTTCCCCATGGCTTAAAAGGTGCTGGGCTATGTTAGAAGGGTAATGGATGTAGATCTGGGGAGATTGTTACCCCCCTTACTTAGTGCTGGCAAGGCCACATGGGACATTGTATCCAGCTTTGGCTCTCCCATTTGAAGAAGGATGTTGAGAAACTGCAGCTGGTCCAGCAGACAGGTACAAAGGTGATTAGGGTCTAGTGCTGGTATTCCATGAGGAGAGGGAGCTGGGTAAAGAGCAGGCTAAGGAGCAGTTACTGGTCTACAGCAACTGAAGTGGCACTAAAGGAATGACAGAAATAGACTCTTCTCAGTAGAGACAGACAATAAACCGAGGGGCAGCAGACATAAGTCCTGGCTTGGGAGGTTCAGGTTGGAGTTGAGGAGAACCAGTTGCACTAGAAGGCTGATGTAGCTGTGGAGGAGGGTCCCATAAAGGCTACAGAATCTCCATCATTGGTGGATTTCAAGACTTTTGTAGGCAAAGCCATGGCTGACCCAATACTGTGTGGGCAGTAGGCTCATTTCAAGTGGGGTTATCTTTCAAAATGATTTCTGTGATTCCATGATTAAAAGGGTTGGTTTATGTTCATCAGAGTTTATACAAAGGTAACCTCAAGGAACCTGTTACATGATTCAAGGAGGGAAAAGGGCTGTTTAATAGTAGTTTCTTCATACTTTATGATCAGCAAACCAGTTTACTTTGTTAGCCCGGTATTTTTTATTGCTTGTATTTTTCTTTATGAACCATTATGCATCATTGTTTTGTACTGGCAATAGTTGAATGATCTTAACTTTCTGTAACAAGTTGCTGCAGTACCGAAAACAGTCCACAGCAGTCCACAGAGTTTCAGAATCCCTTATGAAGTGGTCTCTGTCTAAAGAATCAGTTAGATCTCATCTTTTTTTTCAGAATTACATTTGCTTCTAGCGTTTTGGAAAGGAAATAATTTTGCTTACTTTTTTTTTTTACCTTTAACATAATCTTTATTACATTTTGACTAAAACTTTAAAGTCTGATTATTGTATCTGCATCTTCATGTCTGGTTTTGGAATTTTTATTAAGCGTTGATTAGTTTCTTTTAGACCTTATTGAAACCAAACAGAAGTTACCAATATTATACTTTTTATCCTAATGGAGAGCCTTCCAAATAAATCATTAAGTGGTCAGTAATTATAGGATTTTCTATACATTATAAGAAGTGGGGTATTTTCTTTGCCTGGGATTATCTTCTCCAGATGTATTCCAAGAAGTGATCCATTGCAATGGGAATAGACTCACCCACTATGGTTTTTTTGGCATGTTTATTCCCACCTTGACCCCCTCCCATGTGAGGCAATGATGCAATTGTTTTTTTCCTTTTCCTCCATGTATTTAACTGTATAAAGTAGAAAAATTTAGGACCTTAAAACACTATTAGTTTCATTGTGTTGGTTCTGTTCTTCATGCTGACATAACTCAAAGCTATTTCTAGTGGAAATAGACTGGAAATGAGACAACAGAAGTAAATTAAATAAAACCAACCAATGTAAAGTCTATGCTGCCCTTTTAAGTATTTTCTCTCTTTGCCTTTTACCATAATACATTTTTGCATGCATATGTTTTCTTTGCTTGCCTGTTACCTCTGTGCTTCTCTCTGTCTAGCATAAAGGAACATCTTTTTTTTATATTTCATCATGCCACTTTTTTTCAACAGTTTTTGTCATATTTTGATCTGCAGGCACTCCATTGGTTTCCTCTAAATAATTGCTTAGGAGACAGTTCATTTTCCAAATAAATCAAAACACTGAGAACAGACCCACTGGAGTTTATTCTTGTTATTTACAAGTAAAGATAGGTTTAAAAAGCTGTTTTGAAACTGCAGAAATGTAAGAAGAATGTTTTAAGAGTTACGTGAAATTTATAAACTGAGGATGAATATAGAGTACTTTACTGAGCAGTCATGTACTTAATTAGTGTTTTTATAGTGTGTTAGAAGCAGTCAGAACACCTCCATATCTCTTGCTACTAGTATGAGGAACTGATTTTTTTCCTGAAGAATGTTCTTCCCATTTCCTACATTTGTTTTTCAGCTGGCTTGGGAATATGGAATGCCATTTTTTGAGACCAGTGCTAAAGAGAATGTGAACATTGAGCACGCATTCTCAGTCTTGACTAAGGAGATCCTGGAAAAGGTAGGCTTCTTTTCTAAGTAGAAAGAAAATGGGAGATTTTTCTTGACAGATTAGGTAAACAAGGTTGTAACTACAGAACAGTTTTAGCAAAGCACAGCCAGTGATGGTTTTGCATTATGGAGTTAGTATTTTGGGGGGATCCTGTAGCTGCAGGCATACAGAGGAGGGACATGGGGGAGAAGAATTGTGGGAGAAGAGAAAAACAGATGAGGCGAGCAGATACAATACAGTTCAGAGAGAAAGTGAAAAATCAGGAAGACTGCATTTGTGGCTTTATTTCCCATGCTTTTCTTTAAGAGAGTGGTTAACAGCTCCAGAGTAATTCCACTTCTGTTCCAGGAAGATTCCTTTTTCCTCTAGGTTTCTGCAGAGTGAGCACACAGTGAAGATGCTGCATGATGATGGAATCAGTAGAGCTTTTATGTTCAGCAATCAAATGTTTTATCCAAGGTTCATAGCTGTTTGTTTGGCTGATTTACATTAGTGCTTTTGAAGATATCAGGGCCTAAAGATTTGAGTTAATTAGTGTGGAATCAATATTATAGCTGTCAGAGTCAGCATCTCTAACTTGAGTGTGTTGGCTTAAAGGTCCTTACTCCTCAAAGTTGCAGTTCTTCTGTAGGACTGGATTATTGTTCATTAGCTTTGAAAATGTTTTGCATTGCAATTTATTTTTAGACAGTAGAATATTATTTTAGACATTAATAGATGTTCTTCATGCAATGCATTATCACTGCCATTCATCACCAATATTAGTTATACAAAACTAACCTTCCACTCCAAATACTCTTGAAGTCATAATAAAGATAAATGAGCAAAATTACTGACAAAGTCACAAGTAGTAGTGTTTTGATTAAGTAGCCATAGGGGATGGTCAGAATAATAGCTCAGGGTTGGACTGCTTCTAAATTGGGGTCCTGTCATACTACAAGCTGTAGCTGGTTATTTTGGGGGAGGAAAAAAAGGCAAAAAAATCTTTTGGTTACTTTAACATGAAAATGAAGCTCAGCAACTGAACAGTCAAATATTGTTTAGAACAGGAGGATAATGGCAGGCCCTTGAGTTACTGAGCTTGTTGGAAAAAAGTCTCAAGTAAGATAACTCTGATTTTATTGTAAATGAAAAAGACATTGTCTGCTGTAAATAGAGAATATATTGTTAGCATGAAACATGAAAACTGCAAAACAATAGCTGTGATCATAACTGCTGCAAAGACAAATATGTGCGAAGTCCGCATTTCTGCAGAGTGTATTTGGATGATATCTAAGAGAATTCTCTGCACATGCAGAAAAGGTGTCTGGGTATTTTTCACATTAAGATTGCCTACACTTACTTTACTGTAAGTGAAACTCCAGTATTCCTACTCACCTTTATGAAAATTCATGGGTTTTTTAGTATGGACATGACAAAAAAATTCAGACCACGTTCAAGATGTTATACTGCTGCTTGGTTTTAATTAGAACTGCTTGCTGTGCATATATGTGTGTTTGGAAAATACGCCCATGAGAATTTGTCATATTTGTCTGTAGTAACGTTTCACCTTAAAACTATTTGGAATCCTGATGAGGCATCATGTGCCATTACTTTGGTGTATAATTTGCCATTTTTAGTAAAATGCATTTGTTGGTTTAAACAAGAACCCCTTTAGCCCAGTTGGTTTTACCACTGGCCTGATAAGAAAGAGTTTGCAGTGAAAAAAAAATCTACCGTACAGTTTCATGATGGTTTTCAGGTTCGACAAAATAATTTGCCTGTTCATAAAACTGTGAAATCTGAATGTAGTACTTGAATTTTAACTTCCTCTAACTGATGAAATTTTGGAGAAGGGAAAATGCAGTAGCAAGGGTGACTAGTAGGTGTGAAAAATGACATGATAGATGCCACTCTGAGATCATTTCAGTCATACATCCACTTGGTAGTGGTGAGATACGTATTTGCTGATTGTAAAATGGAGATACAGCTTTGCACAGTGTTTTGGCCCAGGGCACCTGTGTCTGGGGATGTCGGGCCTCCCTTCCCTCTGCAGTAGGACCACCTGTCCCAGACCGATGAGATGCTTCAGTGGAAGCACGTCCCTGCTTTCCCCGTCCCACCGAAGAAAGGAACTCCCTAGAGCAGTCTGTTATGGCCATGCTTTTGGGAAGTGCGTGAAGCTTATTCAGAGGTAAGATAAATAGGCAGGGCAGGCTGGCAGGCAGTAGACCATTCTCAGATGCATTGCAGTAGACTATTAATCTGAGGAAGTCTAGGACTTTTTATGTACACTCTTGCTTGCCATCTACTGTGGACATTTCCTTAGTAACTTAACCTACACAAACCACTTCTATAGATGGGGAAGATTGTGTCCAGAGTTATAGAGCTCATACAGAAGTACTAAGCTTCTTGATTCTTTTGAAATTTAGAACAGGTTGTGGTTCGGTGGAGGATTGGGAGAAAAAAACATTAAAAAGTTTCAGACATTTAAACAACGGAAAACAAAAAAGGGCAAGTGTTTCAGTGTATTGTCACTATTTTGTGTTGCATCTTCCCATCTCTTTTGCAGTTTTTCTTGTAGTGGGCTTAAGGGAGAGAGAAGACTTCTGTATCCCAGTGATCTGGATAACTAAAGTGCTGCTTGACCTTTCAGATACTTTCCATCTCAGCCATTCTATGCTGGGTCTCGGTCCTGCAGCTCTAATTTACATGGGCAGTTTCATTAAAACCGTCAGATATTTTTTTGACAGCTTACATTGGTAACAGCTGAGTCGTCACGCCATGTTTCTGAGAACTCCCAATTTTCAAACCAATCAGTTAATAATAACTTAATGCAGTACTTGAGTTTTAACTTCCTCTGACCGACAAATTTTTGGAGAAGGGCAATAGTAACTGATTTGATTGTATTTGAAAGGCTGCAGTGGAAATAAATGTTAATGGCACAGATTATTCCAGGAGTTTGCTTAGACATGTTGACAAATAATAGTATTTTATTTATTCACAATTCTTACGAATCTCAGATATGCCTAAACCTGTTCATTAATAGATGACAGCTGTTCTTTGACAATGCTTCTGGTTGCCAGTGAACTATTTGTACTTGTGAGTCAGTCCTCTAAAAACAACCAAACCCAAAAAAATACCACTCAGAATACGGTTAGCATTTGCTCTTTTGTGTTCTTTGTTTTCATGCCTGACAAGCAGTAGCGTTCTCAAGTAGGTTTTTAAAAAAATATTACAAGCATTTGTATATGTCCTTGTGTGTGTGATTGTTGGTATTTTTCTAAACTAGGATCAGGAGAGAAACTCCATTAAAAAAAAAAAGAAAAAAAAAAAAGAAGTTATCCCCTTTTTCTGAAAACTGCAGTAAAACTAACCAAAACTTACGTTCTTCCTACCTCCCAAGAGTGATCAACTACTAAGATTATTTTAATCATATTAAATAAATAGATATCTGCTGAGTAGAGAACAGTGAAAATCCATTTAAGACCTTGGCCTGTGCTGTTGAGAGTAACATTTAATGTTTACCAGCTGGATGTCATTTGAGAGGAACATTCAGAAGTAGCAATTTTGCCCTTCCTTCATTTCTTTACATTTCTTTCCTATGGCAACAAGATTTTTGAGATTATACTGTGTTTATTCCTTTGCTCTTAAAGTACCTTTGGAACTTGTTAGCTGATTTTAAACATTTTTGACAGAACAAACTAAAAGATATATAAGTTCCTGAGTAGTTCCTTGAAAATAAGGTGAGAGGCAGAGTACTCTGCAGAAGGAAAGTCTCCAGCATTAATTCATAGAATATTAAGTAGAGACCACTGCACAGAGAGACTGAAAAATGCTTCAACCAGCCACTCCAGCTGGAGCTTGCACCACAGATATCAAATTTAATTCACTTTAAGACCCAAATCCATAGGAAATCAGATTTCATTATTTCTGAGGTTCATGGAATTGTTAGTTTGTCTAAAAGATCCCTGTGTCTCCAGCAGTGCATACTCAGTGTTTCTTTATTATCCTCAGTCATGCATGGAGCCCCAGGCTTTATTTGCCCTTTATTTATCTTGAACTGACCACAGAATATTAATTCTTTCGAAAGGTTTTTCGTAATGCTTGTACTGCTGTACTTTAGATCCATTTTAGATTTTTATCTCCTTAACTTTCTTGGTAACATCAGGTGGTATATTCAACATTGCACATGTGGGAACCAAGGTACAGAGATTAAAGCAAAGAAGATAAATGCTACCAACTCACTTAGTGCTGGTGCAGGGTAAGGCATAATTTAACTACACTATCTTATTTAATTTTTTTTTAAAAAGTCTGTTCTGGATGTTGAATGAGCCAGATTCTTCTGGAAACAGTAGCATATAATTAGGTCATGTAAATCAAAACTTAATCACAATGTCTGTGTGTAGGAGATGAGATTCATCTTAGCATGCAGCCTTAGCCAGCTAAAATTTGCATGACTGGTCTGGTTGTCTGGAATTATCTCTATTCAATGGAAAGAGATTAGTCTTTAGGATAAAATTGTGTTTTGGAGGTGCCTTTCTCTCTCCATTGGTTATAGAGGCCTTCATATCTCAGCCTATATGGTTTCATATGATTAAAATTCAACAAATTAAACTCCAGGAGACCAAAAGAAAGTTACAGACTTGGCTTACTTCTGGCATTGGCTGCTTCTGCAGGATATTGACTTTGAAGATATATTGCTCTCTTAAATAGAGTTTTTATGATGCAACTATATTAAACTTCACCTAGATGATATGTAGGGTTGAGGAACCTCACAGGAGATGCACACCTGTCTTCTCAAGTTTGTGAAATCACTAATTGCAGTACACATTGTTACAGTCTGCATGGTAGTAACAGGAGAGAGAGATGGAGCCCCACGCTTTGCCAGTGGGTTAGATGTTTTAGACATGGTGGAGTAGCAGGCTTTGGGAACAAGACCTTCATCAACATTTCTTGAGGAATGTAGTCAGCAGCAGCTAGATCCTGCTGTGCCAGACCTCATATCCTCCTCTCCTGCTCCTGTCCCTGTTCCCACAGTGATTGCCTTCCCTGCTAATATATCCCTAGCCCATGCTTAATACTGCTTGTGCCATGTCCAGCCCATTGTGATTGTGAGAGTACTCTCTTGCATTTTGAACAGGTAATTAGAATTATAGAATGTAGGGGAAATACATAGAAAGTATTTGGACTATTAATAACTGAGCTCTCTCTAATGGCAGTTCAGGCACAGAAGTCACATGGACTTGGTTGCATGAAGTTCTCTGCCAGTCTTTGTCAACTATCACTGTTAAATATAAACAAAATGATTGCAGTAATTAGGTAGGATCATTTTGTAATTAGAATAAAAATCCTTAAAATTGAAAGAAGCTATAAATAATAGTAACCTCAGTTACAGTCTCTTCTGTTTGTTTCTCCAAAGCTTCTAATTTTTCAGCAAGCACTCCAGGTCTGACTTTGACTGGGGACATGATATTGATAAAGCAAAATCCTGTCATTCTTTGAAGCCCACAGTGAGCCCCACCTTCAAAATAACTAAACCAGTATCAAAATACTAAAAACTGGTGCTAGAGAAGGTGGATCCACCATTAATCTGAGTAGATTTTCAGCAAGGAATGAGCAGCTGAACTTAATGAAGATTTATATATCTACTCCATTAAAAACCTTTCAAAGAGGTTGTGGGGTTTTTTTCATTACATTTGCCTTTGTATACCACCCTAGCTTTCTTGCCTTGATTAAAAAAAAGAAAATTCGGTAACTCAGCCATCTCATCACAATTCCTGTGTCTAGGTATCTATTGCACGCCGGTGATACAAACTCTGCTTAGAAGTGGGAAGGAGAAACAGCCAGGAGGGGAGTTTTAAGCAGGAAGTTTAAAACTGGCTTGAAGAGATGCCTGCCAGTTAGGTGAGACATGTCTGCTGTGCTATTTAACAGGAAAAACTAGTATTTGATAGCAGGAAGTTTCAACATCTCACTGAAATCACTGCAGGGTACAGTGACATCTGTGTCTGTAGCGGTATTTTCAAAACCCCACTTTGCCCAAGATACCCAAGTGGAAACTCTAGCTACTTGGTACCATGTTGGTTCTTCTCACTTTTTCACAGTTTTTTGCTGTTTGTTGGCTGACTTGTGGGGCAGTGAGTTACCACAAGCTGAGCTGAAATGTGAGCTGGAAGCGTTAGTGTTCATGGAGCCCTGGAGGAGGAATGCTGCCCGCCTTGTTCTCGCAGGTGGGAGAGATTTGCATACCTCCCTGCTGTAATTCCGGGAGAGGGGGTGCCCCACCTCTCCCAAGGCTTGGCTGAGGCTGAGCACTATGTGGGATTGCCCAAATCTGGTCGTTGCTTCAGCGCTTTATGCAGGACTGGTTGTATCTCCTTAGATTCTGAATGTGCAGTTTTTAAATGTGTGTGCAGCACATTTGCTTAAATGGATCCCTTATTTGTTTCACAAAGACTCTGCATAGAACAGTCTTACAAACTGAAGTGATTAAGAGTCCTCAACTTTTAAATGAGTTTTTAAAATGGCTGTTCTTTATTCGTGGAGTGGTGGTTCTTGTCTTTCTGCCCTGGCTAATTTGTTGATGAACTATCAAATAATGATTTTAGAGATTAATAAGAACTGTTGCATTATCAAATATGTTTCACCATTCTTAATCACTTAACAGTACTGAGGATCCTTGCTAAGGATACATGAACAGCTTACTCACCACCAAAAAGTACTATTAAGTAGTAAAATGCTAAGGATCTAATAAGTATCCTAAGCACTTAAGGAAATATGTTTCTCCCCTTTAACTGAAAACATAAAGTTTGATCTTGAAGCATAACCTGCAACGTCTTCAAATTACCTGTTTCCTCTAAGTAAGTGAAAGTTGAATTCTGAAACTGTTCTAACAGAGATTTTTCTAGAACTCTTCTACTACTTTATCTGATTGTTTTCTTCTCAAGAAAAACAGAAGTGAAACAAAACATATTTAGTTGATGTCCACCACAATCAATGCTCAGTGTTATTTCTTGGTCTCAGTTGAGTGAATTTAAATTTCTTATTGTACCATTATCTTCCAAAGCTTTTATTTTCCCTTCAGAATCTTATCTCTAAACGAGAGTGGTATCTTGTTCCTGGAGATGACAAGGTTATGTTTGTGTACTCTTGATTCTGCCTTGCTCCCTCTTTTAAAAAGGTCTTCATACTTTAAATTTACTGTCTATGCTTGCAGACTACCAAATACTGTCTTTGCCCATCAGAAATCATAATAGCTAATACCTCTCAAAACTGTGTGAAAAGTTAAAACTAATCTGAAGCTAAAAAGCTGTGTGTTGGTGTTTGTGGGTAATTCTCAAGGGTAATAGAAATGTTATGTCTCTTGGTCCTTACCACTCAAAAAATAAATTAAAAAAAAAAAAGTAAAAGTGCACATGCTGTATATCTTCATTATGACAAGAAATTCCTAAAATCATTAAGTCACAGTCTTCAGGTACTCTACAGTTAGACAGTATTTGCTAATAATTTTACTGATGACAGCTTCAGCATCCATCCTGGGGTTTAGACACTACAGTATATTTCCTACCCTCTGCTCCTTCCTCTATCCATCACTTTTGATCCCTTCCCAGATGTTTCATTTTCTCCCCCCAGCACTGTGCACTGTGGAAGCCTCCCTGGGTCCCTGCAGCCCCAGGGAGGAATGAGCTCAGCCACTCTCTTTGGGGGGATTTCTGTGGCACAGGGCAGCCAGCACTCTGGAAGAGCTGGAACTATGGCTGCAGAAGGAAAAAGGAAAACAATTTCATGCATCCTCTCCAGAATTTTAGGTAGTGATGAATATTTTCAGACAAAGAGGCATAAAGCTTATTTGTAGCACAGGGGAAACTTTATATTTTGCCTTCATTCTGATGCAGCTGAGTAATTTTAGGTGAATCTTTCTGGATGTAGTCAATGTTCAACTATCCTGTGACTTTGTATGTGTAAGTTTTCAATTTTGAATCATGATTAGCTACATGATGCCTTTTTTTCCTTTCTTCCTGTCTTTTTTCCTGTGCTTTGGATTTCGTTCATTTCAGCTTAGCAGTTGTGTCTGGAAGCTTCTCTTTATTGTCAGAAATGGTTGTTTATGGCTGTTGGGTTTGGGTTGAGGGAGGAATGTGGTGAATCCAGTGGTTTCACTTACTTCTCTGCACTTAGTTGGTAAACTTGCCAAAGACACAGGCAGGAGGGTGGCAGGTAGAGAAGCTGGGGCTTTTATTTTCCTGGGCATGTGACAATATTCCCTGTGTCTTTGTGCCCTAGTTCAGGGTTCAGTGTTCATAGTTTCAGAGTACAGGATTGCGACATGTACTGTATTGCACAACTGGGTTTGATTGTTTCTCTGGTCAACACTAATTATCTAGTTGAGTTCATTGCTGAAAGGAAGAGTCCTGGTTTTGATGATTTTCATTTTTGTTACAATCTGCTTGTGCAATCAGTACATAAATGTTTTACAAGGGTGGAGTGCTATTTTGATAGTTTATCACGATAAAGACTGAACTGTTTCCATTTGGGGGTATTCCTGGTTATTAAATAGAGGCAAGAAAACAGAATTTTAGTGAATTTCACAAAACAAGTTAATGTCCTTTATCACAGTTAATAGCCTGTGCCTTTTTTTTTAGTGGGTACTGATATTCTGTATTTCCTGTTCCTTTCAACTGGACTTTTTCAACCCATGCTCAATACTTCAAAGATAAGTGTACTTAACTAAAAATTAGCTAAAATTGGTGTAGTCAACAGAAGAACTGGTACTTATGGAACAGTTCATGTGAGTAAAGATTTACAGGATCGGCACATATGGTTTGTAGTGACTGCTCAAAAGACACTTTCTGTCACCTTCAGATTTAGGAGAGATGTTTGAGGCAGCCAAAGTATGTAAAGATGCCAAACTGGGACTTGCATGGGCATCAGTTTCCATCTAATTTATTAAAAAATTTCAATCATTTAATTAAATATTCAGAGGAAAAATATATCCAGTGACTTCACCAAATATTTTACATTAAAGTGTGTGAAAAAGCAACTTTTCAACCGTTGTGTTCTAGTTATCTTAATGAAGTGTTTGCTTTTGTTTGTTTTACAGAAATCCTGTGTATTACATGACTTAGATGTTGTGTCTCTAAATGAAACTAAGAAGAGAACATGCTGTGCATTCTGAAATACTGTTTCTTATTCCATTTTCTCTTCAGGAAATACCAAGTGTTGCAAAGGAACATACAGGATTTTAAAAGTGAGCCTGTAATCCAAAAACACAGTGTTTAGGCATTCTTTGTATTACACAGACTTTGTTGCCAAATTTTTTTATATGTTTATATTATATTTTCATATTTTTAACATGAAGATAAAACAGTTATCTGATTTTGGAATAATTAGATGCATCACAGGGTGACAGTGTTTGAATGCAAATGTTTGCAGAAATGAAGTCTAAGTGTACTAGTTTTCTGTTATTAAAAAAACACCCTTCACTTCTTTTGTGTGTGTTATTTATTCCAGATTTGTAATACGCTGAACACTGACATCATCACACAAGCAACCTTCTGATACATGAAATCATGTAACATCTCTTTAAGTACCTGATATTTACTGCAATCCCGTAAGACAAGTCTCAGAGAATTTTTGACTTTGTTTCTTTTATACCCATTTCAGAAACATGTATGCTACTTCAGTACCCTTGAATAGGGCCTCTGCAAAGGTGATGTCTGAGAGCAAGGGATAAACCATATAAAAATTGGTGTCATAGAATGGTCTGGGTTGGAAGAGAGCTTGAAGATCATTTAGTTCCAACCTCCCTAACATGGGCAGGGACACCTCTCACTAGAGTATGTTGATGGACCTTCCTAAGAATTCAGAAAACATGGAACAACAGAATGCATCCAGTAATAATAATAATGTTTCTGATATAAAATTTTATAATTACTTAAAATAATTCACACAGGTGTTAGCAGCATACCTGCATTTTCAAATGTTCTTTTAGTCACAAATGATCACAATAAAAGGCTTTGTTTGATATTGTGATACATTTATGTTATTTTCTTGAAGTATAAATAGAGGAGGTATCTGATTCTGCTCATTTAGATCTGTTTTATACTGACTTGTAATACCTTTAAAATCTATAGAGAGTATCTTGTTTAATTTTAAACAAGGGCAGAATCAGGGTGCTGGTTACTTTTTTTTTATTTAAAAGCAAAGCAAGCACAACTCAAACCTGCAGGACAAGCAAAAAGCAAACATAAGTTGGGAAACCTGAAAAATTGTGGGGACTATACTCTCTTTTTTTTTTTTTCTTGCATAGTGGAAATTTCCTTGTGGTCGTTTTATCGCCATTTGTGAATGAATAATGCTGTTGTGCAGTTTGAGCCGTCCCAGCGCATCCAAAATAACTAACCCCACTGGCTTACTGTTCTGGAATGCCACTAACCTTCTGAAATATGCTGCTTCTTTTTTGAGGGCTGTTTGCAGATTGTCCTAATGTAAAATTATTAGATTTGGTATTGAGAAAGGGAGCTCAACTGGAAAATGCTCTCTGAAGCACATGGCACCAGATGTGCCTAAGCATACTGCCAGGTTCATGTGCCCCTAGCCCAGTTAGTGTGCCTGCAGAAAGGGTGCAGAAGGATGGGCTGGGCTGTGTATTTGCAGCTGCTCCTGACTACTCGTCATGGCCAGTCACTAAAGCTAGTGCTTATCACAAAATCTGAAAACAAGGAACAAAGGATAATCCCTGCCTTGGTTAAAACCATAGCAGAGGAAGGAAATAGTGCTGGAAGGGATTTTGAGAGTCTGTCTGGGTTCTCGTATCTCAACCTCTGATCAGCTGCCACCCCTGATGCAATGCAAGAGGATGGTCAGGGACCTGCGGTGGTAGAGATTTCAGAATGTCTCTGAGTGGCAAGTCCTTACCTAACTGGTCTGGTGAGCAGGAAATTTCCTAATACCTAACCTAACAGAAGCCTGCTCTCTTCTCTTCTCTTCTCTTCTCTTCTCTTCTCTTCTCTTCTCTTCTCTTCTCTTCTCTTCTCTTCTCTTCTCTTCTCTTCTCTTCTCTTCTCTCCTCCCCTCTCCTCTCCTCTCCTCTCCTCTCCTCTCCTCTCTCTTCTCTCCAGAGAACTCTTGACCTTCCTACTTCTATTGTAGTTTGGGTTTTCAGAATCTTTTGCCCTTTTTGTCTCCCTCCTCTTGAGGTTCTTGAGTTGATTCTCAACTATCCTGAACTGTAGACCTGAAAACTGAGCAGACTATTCCAGTTTAAATAAAAACAGCTAGATAGATTTAAATTATTTTTCATTATCTTATTTGTGATACTCCTATTTATGCATTCAAGCATCAGCATAATGCAAGGTAGCCTCGCACTGTCTGTGATCCATAGAACTGCTTTTTTTATCCTGCTACATACTTGTGCAGTTGGTTATTCCTTTGGATGTGTAAAAACCTTCTGTTCCTCCTTGTTCGACAGCGTTTCAGGTGCTCCAGTCTGCCAAGATCCCTCTGAATTGTAATGTTGTGCTCCAGCATAGTTGGAGCCTCTTCTTACAGATACAGTCTCCAAATATGTGTACTCCGTTCAGTCATCAAATATCTTGATGAAGGTCCTGGATAGTTCTGGATCCAAGATGGATCTAAGTGAAATCCTGTTCAATGTATCCTTTAAGCTTTGGAGTACTAATTATTTCCAAGTAATTTTGTATTTATATTGCCTAGACTGGTCTTTTGGGGTTTTTTTGTTAAGAGCACAGTATAAGAAACTCTTATGATCCTCAGTCTTTCTCCCCCATCCACAAAGCCTGTTAAAACCTCTTTATTTAGTAGAAATTTACTTGATCAGTTTGTAGAGGTATTTCCTTCCCTCCTTTGAGAGAGATGCAATCCATTTTGGGTTTTCTGGAACCTCATTCTGTTGATTCTTGGAGATAATCGGTAGCAATTCTAACATAATTTGAACCACAAGGGAGTTTCATCAGGTCCAGTCTGTCCAAAAATCTTTAACTTGCCTATATATTTTCCAGTTTATTTGTTCATTTTCCTAGCCTTAGGCTTCATTTGGTGGTGCTAGTACTGAAGCCACATTTGCCTTCTAAAACTGAAGGCTGAGGTTGAAAGTATCAGCATCACCAGTGATGATTAAACACCAATTTTTTCCTTAGTATTCTCACTATGCATCTTATCAACAGGCTTGCTATCTTTAAAATCCAATTTTATAACAATTTGGGACCTTATCTTTCAGGTTTTGTCCATACATCGTCTATATATTTATTAATAATTTAGTGATTTGACCTACTTTCTACTTTCTTTCAGGTCACTGAAGATCTCATGATTCATCCAACTTAATCTTTGTCTCACTTCCTTCCCCTCCTCTGTATAGATCAAATTCTGCAGTTTTGCCCTTCAGCAGTGGATCTCTGATGAACTTTCAGCTGTCCTGAACTCACAGAAGTGCAGCTACTAGTTCTCTGGGTTTAAGCCTCCGTGTAATTCCTCCTCCTTTTTCTAACAATGAAAATAGATTTAAAAGGGTCAGATTAATTTATAATTTTGATTTCTTCTCTTTATAGGTAATGAGAATTTCAAGTACAGCAATTCCTTCTATACATTTTTCCTTCTTGCAGAGTTTCCTACTACTTGTGCTTAGGGATGATCCAGTCCCGCCTGAGGGAGATGCAGATATTGAGGTTCCCATGGTAGTTTTTGCAGGATGCTAACTCCTGCTGGCTGGTGCTGTGTGCTTCACCTAACACTCCACGAGCTCCATGAGCACCGTGAGTGCTCTCCTTTTCACATCTTCTGGAGCAAAACTGCCTTTTTCCAAACATCCTCATTGTAGATTACAGGAGTGTGCCACTGGGGAGAAAACAACACTCGCACTAGAAAGGGCCACAAAAGGTTCAGGGTGGACATCAGGAACAATTTGTTATGGAAAGGGTTGTTTCACATTGGAACAGGCTGCCCGGGGACAGGGTAGAGACACCATCCCTGGAAGTGTTCCAGAAATGACTGGACTTGGCACTGAGTGCTGTGGTTTAGTTGACAAGGTGGTGTTTGGTCAAAGGTTGTGCTCGATGATCTTGGTGGTCTTTTCCAACTTAAATAATTTTGTAATTCTGTGATTCAGAGAAAGAAATTTAGGATCTGATTCTGAAATGATCACTTCATCTTCTGTTATATCCCACTGGACTTGTAAATATTAGAAAAATCAGGCCTTTGGTATAAAAAAAATCATATAGGAACAAGGAATGCAAATTACTGGGGCTTTTTAAAAAGAAATACCAAATATTATGGTTTCCCATGAAACTTACTGTATAAAGCTCAGTTTTATTTGATGTATGCATTCTACACTGTAAAGCATGTTACCAGACTCATATTAAAATGATTTTGTTGTAAACAGTTCCTTTTCAGATGTTAGCACAGATATGAACTGATGATGATCTGAAATGCTTTAAAAATAATGTTATTGGCAATGGAATAAATATATACTACAGATTTTACAGCCTGCTGCATAAATGTGCTGTGAAGTCAACATGAAAGTAAATTCCAAATGCATTTAAGAATAATTTCAGGAATTATTCTGAGTCCTTTTGCCACTGCTTATGGTTTTATGGCAAGAATTTGCTGTTGATTCATAAAGACTGTCTCTGAACACCACCTGAAAGGCACATAGACAAAAACTGAGATGTTGTGTAACTGAGGCCCTGGCCCTAGGGTGGATTTGCTCTTCAGGTCTGGTGGCTTCATTACTATTTTGCACCCGTAGGAGACTGGTAAGAGATCACACTAAGGCATTGCTAGGAATCAGGGATATTATCTCTTAAGTGTTAATTATACATAAGGTGCAGTTAAAACAAGAAATTTCTGTTATGTGCTGGTTGGTGATTTGAATGCCATTTATGTAATATTAGAATATGTTCTGAGGAGGTGGAGCTGTAGTACAGTTAGGACACATAACCAAGTGACTCCAAGAGCAAGAGCAAGACATTTAAATAGTGGTGAGCATTATGACCTCTCTGCCTGGAGACAACTGAATGAAATTTAGATAGTATCTAGAAGTTACATTTTTTTAAAATGCACATCGTTCCAGTAAAACAGTTAAGGGTGGGCTGGGTTCTCACTGGTTGGAGAGAACACAAACAGGGTTATAGCAAGGCAGATTTAAAGGCCGTAGGACATCTAGTACAGAAAAATGAAAAAATGTTTCAAGAAAAATCAACAGTAACTATTTCTGTGTGAAAGATGCTTTTCTTCCCAGACAGTAGAAGTGCATGATGTCTGAGAAGCATATCCTGTGAGATGGTATCTATCCCAGAATTAATGGTACCCAAGATAGTGTTCAGGAACAATTCCTGACAGACTAGTGCTTCAAGTCCTGGTGAATCTCAGTCTGATCTGATCTGCTTTGCTTTACATACTGCACCTGGAGACCTCATCAAGCCTGAATGAGCTAAACCCATGCTTTCCATATTTCAGCAATAGTGCTCTTAGCAACAGTGCTCAAGTTCGCTGAGGACACAAAGCTGGGAGGA
>VWZW01000087.1:16513-32020 GCA_013397115.1 Edolisoma coerulescens | reverse complement strand
GGGAACGGCTCCCTTTGGGAACAACAGGGCATTCCGGGGGGCTGTTCCAGAGCTGGCGGCAGCTGTGCTGCTGGCCGTGGGGACAGGCCTGGCAGGGAGCGGGCACTCCTGGCCATCCCGGGGCACACCCACACCTCCTCCCACCAGCACGGGCACTAAGGAGGGAGCAGCTTTTCACTGCATTCCCAGCACCCCAGTTTACAGCCCAGCCTCAGCACTTCCCAGAGGCCGCAATGGGTTTCTCCCAGTCACCTCCCAGATGATTCCTTGTGGCCCAGAGGAGCCCACAGGAAGGATCAGAGGGTGCTCAGGGGGCTGGAGCATTTCTGCTGTGGGAAAGGCTGGGAGAGCTGGGACCAGTCTGCCTGAAGAAGGCTTGGGAGAGACCTCAGAGCTCCTTCCAGCACCTGAAGGGACTCAGGAAGAGCTGGGGAGGAACTCTGGACAAGGACCTGCAGGGATAGCACAAGTGGGAATGGCTTCCAACTGACAAAGGGCAGGGTTCGATTGGATATTGGGAAGAAATTCCTCCTTGGAGGAGGAATGGTGAGGAGGGTGGAGAGGCCCTGGCACAGGTTGCCCACAGCAAACAGAGGCTGCCCTGGAAGTATTCAAGGCCAGGCTGGATGGGGCTCTGAACAACTTCCCTTCTGGTGTTCTAATCAAGTAAGACACTTTCTTGCAGGTTGTTTGTTCCATTTTCAAACTGCAGGGCTGAAAGGATTCCTAAGGAGGGGAGGAAGAGCTGAGCTGGGATTCCTGAGGAAGGCTGGGAAAACATTTAGGGCCAACTGCCTCAGGGACAGCCATGCAAACCTGAGTGTGCTCTTCCCTGTGTTCTTCCAGGTGGCCCAGGAGCTTGGACTGAGCCAGCAGTTCCCTTCCCACATGTCTCAACAGGGACCTTCCTCAAGAGCCCCTGAGGTGAGTACAACTCTGCTGAGCTGGCTCAGGACCGTTTTGGAATGGGACTTAAGGGAGAGGAACTGCAGGAACCCTGCAAGGGGGAAGCCGCTCGGCCATGGCTCTCCTGTCTGTCCCTGAGTGGGGTTCATTTCTCTGTGCCTGACTTCTGGATCCCCACTCTACCTCAAAAGAGACTTCTTTCCTCTGCTCAGTCAGTTTAACAATATCTCTGACAGTGAACATGTACAACTATAACAGGAATCTGATCTCAGATGGCACTGTTTAATTTTATTGTAGTCACAGTAATACATGTCCTAAGCATATGCAATGTGCTCAGTGTAGAAATAGATTTCATATGTTTAAGTAGATTTTGAAATTGGTTCTCCATCAGTGCACACCCATTCTTGTTGGGATCAGAAGAGGCATCTCAGATGGTACTTTGGAACAGGACAGAATACCTGCGCTCCTTTTAGCAGGATAAGGCAGAGAAGGAACATTAGATCTCCACTCAGGACTATGAAAAGACGTTTTTTTTTCCCAGATACTTGCATTTTATTTCATTCTGTTTTCTTCATCCAATTTAATTTAATAATATGCTCCAAATCTATTTATCCCGATGCATCCAGTAAAGTTGAAAAGAATGGAAGCCAACTAATTTTAACATATTGCCCCTTCATGTCACCTTATTTGGTGCTCAAATCCATGGTAAAGCATTTTCAGAAATCACTTCTGGAAACAAAGCAAAGCTCTCCTGGGACATTTTGCAAAGGCAAGCCGTGACAAGCACAAAGGGGAATGGCTTTAAGCTGAAAGAGATTTAGATGGGATATTGGGAAGAAACTCTTGGCTGTGAGGGTGCTGAGGCCCTGGCACAAGCTGCCCACAGAAGCTGTGGCTGCCCCATCCCTGTGAGTGTCCAAGGCCAGGTTGGACGGGGCTTGGAGCGACCTGGGATAGTGGAAGGTGTCCCTGCCATGGCAGGGGGCTGGAATGAGGTGCTCCTTGAGGTCCCTTCCAACCCAGACCATTCTGGGGTTCTCTGAAATGACTTCAGATCCCACGATTCTCCCCTCACCTCCTGCTCCTTCTCTTGCAGGCGTGGCAGGAGGCAAAAGAACACGAAGAACCACCGCAGAGCGGCGCAGACAGAGCGGACCACACACCGAAAGCAGAAAGCCTTGGCAATCTGCCTGCGACAAAAGCAGAAGCACCAGCAGAGAGCGGCACAGGGACATTCCCGAGCCCTCCGCTTGACATTTCTCTCTCCAGACTCGGGGAAATAGAAGCGGAGCTGATCTGCGCTGACGAGGCGGGCGCCGAGTTAGAGCCCGGCGGGCCGGGGCCCAGCCCGCGGCTGCGCGCGGCGCTGCGGGACGGCGGCGCTCGGTACCGGCGGCGGGAGCTGGCGGCGGCCGCGGCCGCGTTCCACACGGCGCTGCAGGGACGGGGCTACGGCGCTGCCAGCCCCCGGCAAAGCCGCGGCACGGCCGTCCCGGCACTCCCTGCGGCGGGAATAGCACAGGGAACCGGGAGCACCGACCTGCAATGCCTAGGGTTGAAGAGAAATCCTGAGATGCGATTTCACCTGAAATCTGAAAATTAGGAGTTGTAAGTAAACCTCAGGAGGGGGGAAGTGTTGGACTGAACCAAAGAATCTCAGGTAACTTTGTATTTTTCTCCAAGTTCTTAACTTTATTAATGTGTGCAGGAAATTGAAGTCCCATAGAGTGAAAAAAATGCTCCTCTCTTTAATCCCAGCTCTATCGGCAACAAATGCCCTCAATAACCGGGGAGTTTTCACTCTGCCCCAGCTAATGTTTTCTCTCCACTCTGACTCCAATCCCTTCAGCCAGGCACTTGAAACCCTGAGAAAGGGACCAACTGCACTTTTTTTAGCACTGTTCTGCCAAACTTCATTCAAAAGCATTTGTCAAATATTAGGGCTTTCCAGTTCACAAGCAGATATCCTATTCCTAATTTTTTTTTCTACAATACTGAAGTAATTTTTTTAAGTGATAAATATTACAGCAGTCAGTGAGTAAAATGATAAAGGTCATCCTTTTTAAGTGTTTTTTTGCCCCCTATATTCTGAAATGAGCTGTGGTAGGGACAGCACCATGGGTCGCTTAAGAAGAAAGGAGGACTTGTCTCCTCCTAAGAGGAAAGGCTGGTGAATGGACATACCAGGAAAAGGGATGAAGGAATTAATCCCTGGGACTGCAGACAGAGTGATTGGGACATCACAGAATTGTAGGGCTGGGGCTTCTCAGCAGTCTCTTAATCCAGCATTCCCCAGAAGCAAAAACCAAAACATCCCTGAAAGACCCTTCTGTGCTCTGTACTGATTTTTGTAATGCTGACTTTAGTTAAAGCCAGAGTCTGTTAGACTTCAGTTTTCTCCACTGATCAGTCACAAAAAGCATTTCCACCTAGCAAATGGTGTTTTCTAATATTTGGAAATCATGGGGGTTTTTTTGTTTCATGTGCAGCTTTGCAGTAAAGGCTTTGCTACAGAGGATCCCCTGAAGTCCTCTCCAGATGATATTTCCAGGCTTGTCAGTTGGATTGAGTCAAAGCTCGTCATCTGCTACTTAAAACTGGGGCAGCCTGGCCTTGCTCTGCATCATTCACACAGGTAAGAGAAAATACGGATTAGATTCACTGCTAAGACTGAAATCCAAAATGGAACAAAGCCTAGGAATAAATGCTGTGCAGGAAGAACCAGTCTAATAGTGAGAAAAGAAGAATCAAGAAAACACACCTTACACGGGGCACTACTGTTTAGATTGGACTGATCACATCTGTCAAAGTGAAGGGTCTAACACCCACGCTGCACCTATGCCTCGTACAAAGAGTATTTCAAAATATCTCAGCTTCACCTTCCAAAACATTCCAGACGCACAGTGTCTCCAGGGAGATGGGCCAGACACCTGCTGCTCCTGCCTGGGGGGCTGGGGGTTAACAAGAACTTGTGCTGTAGCAGTTTTGCTTATGTTACCTACATGCCAAAGGCAAGAGAGAATATTACCCCTGGAACATTTTTTCTAGAACAATACACAAACCCCTAATGAAATTGCATTTAGGATAAAACCACGGAGAAATTAACCTTTAAGTAATATTTTTAGTAATATTTTCTTCATCGATCACAGCTGGAGAGAGAGGGAGAGGGAGACAGAGAGAGAGAGTTCACCTGACATTGGAGATGTAGCATTGAGTTGTAGAGCAGAAGTGCATACGGTGTCTGCCTCAGTCACCATTTGATTCTTAGAAGTTTTAATGATGTAAGAAATCTCAGTCTAACCTTGTCCACCCCTCTTCTGTCTCCAAGGAGCATCATTCAGAACCCCTCTCACTTCCGCAGTCACCTGCGCCAAGCCGCTTGCTTTCGGAGCCTGCACAGATACTCGGAGGCTGCAAGGTACTGCTGCTGCTCGGGCTTCCTCTGCATCCCTTTCCTTGCAGCTCTCGGCAGTGACACATCCTCCAAGAGCCAGGCTTTTCCAAAATCCACGGGAGCTTTGCGTTGGCTTTGTGTATGTGATCTCCGGGGCAGCAGAGCTCCAGTCCTCCCAGTTCATGTTAACGTGAATAATCCCAGTTGCGGCCCTAAATGACACCCGGGGCTATTTGCTGGCAGAGAGTTTAGCGAGCTAAAAATGTGTTTGCTGATGCTTTTCTAAAAGTTGGACAAGGACTGGGCATTCTGTGTAACCTTTGGTATAAACCTCACAGGACACTCTTTGAATAGAGTGACCTTTCAGTCTGGCCACAGACCCCCCTCTCTGCCTGCACACTCCCCTTCTGCCTCTGTCCTCAGGAGCGCCATGGTCGCGCAGTGCCTCTACGTCTTGGCTGAAGGCACCAGGCTGGAGACCACTGACCTCATCCAGCTGTACTGGCAGGTAACAACTGACAGCCTGGGGAGGAATCCCAGGATACGCCAAGCTGGGAGGGACCCCCAAGGATCACTGAGACCAACTCCTGGCCCTGCACAGGGCCATTCCCAAGAGTCACACCCTGAGCCTGAGAGTATTGTCCAACTGCTCCTGGAGCTCTGTCAGGCTTGGTGCTGTGACCACTTCCCCAGGGAGCCCCTTCCAGTGCCTGACCACCCTCTGGGGGAAGAATCTATTCCTAATATCCAACCTAAAGCTTCCCTGACACAACAATTCTGGATATGGTTGCTTAAGGCATTTTTTGTAAGTCTTCCTGATGGGACTTTCAGAGAGCATGGAATCACTGTTTCTCTCCATCTGAAAGACAGTTTCTCTAGTCCCTGTCTCCTCCTTGAAGATGGAGGCTCGTGGAGTCTCCATCCAAACCACCCCGTTGTTTTGTATTGGGTTTTTTTAACTAGCCACTACCCAGCATGAAATGTATCATTTCTTTGCCCTTTTTTAGGCCATGACTCAAGAAGCCCTTAGAGAAGAAGTCTCTTTTTCTGCTCTGTACACACCTTTTGAGAAAGAGGACAAGACTGACAAAATAAAGGAAGCCAACAAAACCTTTGCTGAGAAGCACCCTGATTACGTGCAGCACATATTTACAGGTAACAGCAGGTTTCAGCTGCCCTTAAGCACTGCGGACTGTATTTGTGTGGCTGAACTCAAAAGAGTTGGAGAGAGTTGGAGAGTTTGAGCTGCTTGGGTTCCAGACACTTCCACCCCGCTGCGGGGAGCTGGGCAGAATATCCTTTATCTCAGGCATCAGCAAAATTTAAGCTGTTGATGCAAAAGGCTGCAGAGCCCTAAGATTCAAAGCCCAGTGAGAGCTGGATGTGTTGGTTTTGTGTTTGTCTGTGTTTCGGCAAGGTTTCTGGAGACGACTGCACTCCTTCTTAAACTTCCCTTATTTTTCTCAAAAAAAGTAACTTCTCTTACAGCTGAAGAGAATTATGACAGTGGAAATTATTTTCCTTTCCCTATGCAGATCCCCATGGAATTCACCTGTTGCCAGAGAGGGCTGAATCTCATCCTGACCAGCAGTACTTACTGACTCTGGGCTTCAGAAACAAAGCAATTGGAAAAACCGTGGAAATGTCTGTAACTCGAAAACTGCCAGTCTTCCCAGGTATGCCAACTTGCTTAAGAACTGGCCTGGCTCAGGGCTGACCCCCACAATCCTTACTAAATGAGGGGGCGAGAGGTGTCTCAGGACCTGTTTCTCCATGCCAGCCGCCCTGATGGCCCAGGCAGCTCTTCCCATCCCCTTCACTCCTCCTCCAGTTCACCCAACGTCCTGCCAGATTGCTTAAGGAAAAGGGAGATGAATAAACAGCCTCTGTGGTTCTGTAATTTCACTTCCTAGGTCAGAAAAGAACTTTCAGTCGCGCCATGGAGGAAGAAGCAGAAACATTTTGGCAGAACACTGGGAAAAGGATCGTGGCAGCCATGGCTTTTATAGGAAGCACCAAAATAAAGGTGAGTATCCCATTCCCTTTCTGGTACGTGGTGTGTGGGAAGGACGTGTGCTTTTGGGGGGTAATCCCTGCTGCACATGCTCCTCCAGTGTCCAGAAATGCTCCGTGAATTGCATTAGGAACAGAGCTCCAGTGGGTTTAGACACTTCTGAAAAGGAGTCCTAATGACTTAACAGTGACCACAGTTTCTTGAAAATCCCTCTGCATGCAATTTTCTCCAATCTTTATGGCCTATGATATTACATCCCTGCTTCACATAACCACCAACACAGTTACTCTATTTCATACCCATAGCAGACTGCACCTCCCACCCAGGCCTCCATCAAGAGTTAATCATTGCTACTTGAAGCATTTCTAGTGACTGAGATCCAGATCCCTACGGAGTGAAAGATGTGAAATAACCTTCCCATCTGTTACAACCATAATCCAGGTGATGGCAGTTACCCCTGCTCCATCCTTTCTGCCATAATGGACACAGCTTTTAGCACCGTCACTGACAATTGCTACAAAGGTCAACAATCAAATTTGTGCATAGACAAGACTGTTCTCATGCAATTCTTAAATTATTCTCCTGAAAACAGAAACATGAGCTAGAGATCTGGGGAAGCTCTGACTTCTTTCCTTCTAGAGGGCAGTAGCTGGAGCAGTAAGCGCCGGAGCTCACACACTCAGCAGAGGGAAAGGTGTGTGGGGCTTGGCCAAGAGCATCCACTGGGCTGAGGGAAGTGGAGTGGATGGAGAGCAGATGTCCCCGAGGAAACACAGCTGCCTCTTTCCAGTGCTTTTCTGAAGCCCTTTGCTCTTGGCAAAGCCCAAGTTCCCGATGTGCAGAGTAATGCAAGTGGCAGCTTTGGGAAGGGGGAGGATCTGTTCCTGCTGGGGGCATTCCCTTCGATGCACTTTGAGAAGCTACAACTACAAACAGTGTGGGTTGGATACTGGATACACAGTAAAACCCTGGTCTTTCTGAAAGCCCCAGAAAAACAGCAATTTTAAAATTTTTCTTTTGACCCCCCCACTTCTCCCTTTGCCTTTGGAGGTGAGATTCCTCTATCACAACTACTGCTGTCACAAAAGAGTAACAGGAAGAGAAAAAACTTTGAAATCAAGCAGGTTTTGCACTCCCCATGACTCCCCTCTTCTGTAAATTAATTTGGAGGAACAGGACCACACAGTTCAAGCAGACATAAGCAGTGAGGTCTGGTTTCCAGGGCACAGGGAAAAGAAATTCATCCTGTCAGAGATCAGAACAGAGTGCTGCCTTAGGACTGCCCAAGCCAGTCCCCACTGCAGGCATTTACACTGCTCCCACACACCAGTATTTCCTATCAGCTTTACACCTCCCCTATGCCATTTAAATACTCTTGCTGAAACACAAATGCACTCCCAGAAAACCCAGGGTAAAACCCCAGCACCACTGAAGGCAGCAGCCAACTGACTTTTGTTCAAGGAGGTTGGCACAGCAGCCCCGTGGTTTAGGCAAGGGCTACCCTGGTGCCACCTCCACAGCAGGAAGGACAGGGAACTGGGCTGGAACGTGGGCCTGCAGGTTCATAACCAGTCCCAGGGATCGGTGTGGGAGCTGCCATGGAGGGGAGGAAAGCCCCAAGAAAGAAGAGAGAGTCACTGCGTTGGAACAAACAGCTGCCAGGTCCACATCCATCATCAGGGCAAACATATTCCCTTTCCCTTCAGTTTACAGAGCGTTCAGTGAGCCTGGCAAGACCGAACCTCTGACCCGAGGAGCAGATGGCAGTGCCAGCTCTACCTGGGAACAGAGATGGGCACAAAGCCAGAGCTGCTCTGCTGCTGGGGACTGACATCTCTTTATGGCACTGACAGAGATGGGCCACTTCGGTTTCCTTTAATGTATTCCACAATTGTCTTCAAGCTACAAACATGATTCCATCTTATTTCCATCACACATAAGCTAAATTAAAAATGGCCAAACTTCAGCTACAGACTCAAGCATTACAATTCCCTTGGAGAGGAAAAAATAATATATTTGGGATTTAACAGAACAAACATTTCTTTCTGCTGCCCTCTTCCTCATTTGTGGATGCAAACGTGCAATCCAACTTCTTGTTCTGCTCAGGCTGGTTTTGACCAAACCATCTCAGTGCTAACGCCAAGCTCATTAAACCATGGCAGCACTTAAGAGAAGTCAATTCTGCCCCCTCGGTTTTGCAGCCACACAGCCTGGAGTTCACGACATCATTTGTACACACAGTGCTCTGGCTAAGATGTGAAGAGAAAGCTTGAACATGCTTCAAGCCTGACACGTTCCTGGCTGCCTGGAGGTCAGAGACCACCTTTGTAGGTTTTAGTTCCTCCAGGGTCTGTCTCTGAAACCATGGATTGGCCTGTCTGTGCGCAAACCATGAGCTGACACCCGGCACCCTTTCCTCAGCCTCTTTCCTGAGACTGGGAAAGCCACCCAGGAAAGTCAGGTAACGTTCAACGGAGGGGGTGATGGAAAAGCCCTTTCCAAAGGAGAAAACTGCATTCGTGTTTGTTATCTGCTGTCCCCCCTTCCCATTTATCATGACAACATCTTTATTTTCCTTGTCCTACCAGAGAGGTTGTAGCAAGACAGTCTTTTTGTTCCCTCTCTAAAGCCTGCCCCAGCAGCGTGGCCCAAAAGGTGCTGGGTGGCACGCTGCTGAGAGCAGGACCAGCACAAACAGATGAGAAGCCATGAGGCACAGGACTCCAAGGACCGGGGTGTTCCCTGTGCCTCTCCTCTCACCTCCTCTCTTTTCCTGGGCAAACAGGATGAGCGTGGCCCATGTACACGGGCCATCGAGCAGTTCCATCACGCCAGCCTGCTCAGCTGCTTGCAGAGAGGGGAGGAACAGGCCCAGGTGATGACCCAGGCGATGGCTGAGCTGGCGACTGTTCCCTACCTGCAGAGAGTCTCTCAGGAGGATGGCAAGCTGGTAGGTTTTGATTTGAAACACTTGTTTTGACCTCTGCAAGCTGAGAGACAGAGCAGGAAGGGCCAGGGCAGTGTTCTGTATTTCTGCCCTGTGCTCTGGAAGTCGTTTGTCCAGTGTGGGGACCTGAAAGAGTTCTCAAATCCTCTTTCAGTGCTTTGACAGAGGAGGTGCTGATCACCTGCAAGGGTGACTGACAGAACCACCAGGACTTACCTGTCAGTATCTACTGAAAATCCCTTCTCTGCCCCCAAAACCTCCCCAGATCAGTCTGGAAAAATGATTGCAATGATTCAGATCATGCTGCCTTGACATCTCTGACCTCAGAACGCACCTGCAGCAAAACAGCCTGAATCTGGGTACAGCTGAGAAGGAGAGGGGGAAAGGAGGGAAAACTGATTTTCTGTGCGGGGTCCATCCACCACACGCTCCCTGTCTCAGAACAAACCTGTCTGCCTGCTCATGGTAACTTGTCAGACTTGCTGCAGGCGTGCCCCAAGTCGATGAAGAACCCATGAGGCTGATCTGAGAAATACGGACTGGGCCCTCGGCTGACCCAGCCCAGCTCCAGCAAGGGCCAGCACTGGGATGCTGGCTGGAGCCAACGAGGCCAAAAGTGATGGTATCCAAGGGGGTTGGGGAAAAAAGAGGAGGGGGCAACATCTCCTTCTTGCTCTGCATCAGTGGACAGACGGTGTCTCTCTTCCTCCCCTGAAGGGCTGCCTTTGGGTAAGCCTTGTGCCTCCAGCTGTGTGGGAGCACGCCCGGGAATGTTGATATCTACAGACATAGTGCCAGTACATCTTAATTCCTTGTCATGAGTAAAATGCTTAGGAAGAGACTCAAAAAACTTTTGTTTGGATTCACTTTAACTAACTCAACATTTTGGAAGAGAATTTTTTAGAGTGCAGCAAATAGCACAGGTCTCAAGTACCAGTTTTCCCCAGTTTGTTCCTAAACACTGATGCTAAGGGCAGGACACCCTGGATCCAACCCTTGTCTCTCTGTCTCTGAATTAAGAGTATCTGAACCGTTTTCCAGGGGTTGGGAAGGGTGCAGGGTGAGGCAATGCCAGGACTACCCTGGAAGGGGACTGTGGGGAGGTAATATTACAGTATTTTAGATCCACAAGAATGCAAAGCAAGGGCTGAAGCAAAGATGAGTTGGCCGTGCTCACTGTGTGAAAGGTGAGTCACAAATCATCAGAGTGCAAATGGTTTTAATTAGGATATAATTTGTGCATTCAGAGAAATGATTTCTCTGTGAATTCCACACTGATTGTATCTCGGTGCCACAGCTGCAGTCACTGATGGCAGATGCCATGGACATCCTCGCAGGAAGAACTGGAGAGCGTGCGTGGACTAAGATACAGAAGGTAACAGCCTGCAGCAAAGGGCAGGAGAGCAGATTGTTCCTTGGGCAGGAAATGTCCCTGAGTCTGGTCTGTTCAAAAGGCAGAAAAGAGAGGAGGTGCCAGGTGAAACCTGATCCCGTGCCTTGACCTCTGTCCGTGCTCAGGGCTGGGAGCCAGCGAGGGTCTGACTGCATCCCTGCTGTGCAAACACCATCCCAGCTGATCAGCTGCACCACGAACAGTGCAATGGTGTCAGCAACTGATGTGCCAGATTCGTTCTTATTTGGGGGGCTGGAGCCAACACCTGTTCTATAAACTCGAAAAGCACAGGCAGACCATGCCAAACCACGGTTACAGGTAGGAACATCATTCCTCCGCTGCTTCCTGGTGGCATCCCCAGCAGAGCAGACACTGCTGGATGGTCCTAAAGGAGCTGCTGTAAATCCTGCTGCTGTGCCGGTGTCCCCTTTGCCCTAACTCCACACCCCACCCATCACCTGGGACACGTTTTCCCTCCTCTTTCTGCCCTTTGTGCTCACCCAGACACCAGCACTACCCCCAAAATGAACAGGCACTTTTAAGCGCAGAGGAAAGTTGTGCAGACATTTTAATTTGGTCTCTGGCTGAAGGGTCCTGGGGGCTCAGTGGTTGTGGTTAATAGCGCCAAGCCCTGCACTGGACCTCTGCACTGCGGGATCAGATCTTCCCCAGACTTCCCATGTGCTTTTGGCCAGTCCATGATTTCCTAGGCTTTTATTTCAACTTCTTCAAAATGAGGCTGGCACCAGGAATCCTCTCTCTAATCCTCTGCATGTTTTTACGCCGAGCTCGTCACAGCAAAGCCAACCCACGAGGCTCTTTGGAGAGCCGCAAGCTCCCTGTGGCCATGGATCTCTTGGCAGCAAAGGAGCCCAAGCCCAGGCACAAGTGCCCATCAAGCTTCACCAGCACAGCAGAAACCTCTTTTCCATGGCATCATGCACGGTGCTATGTGCAGCCCACCCCCTGAACAGGTCCCCTTTGCCAGCCCTGTGGGCATGAGGAGGAGGCAGAGCTTCTCTCCCAGCCTCCCTGTGCCCTCAGCACCCCAGGGCAGCAGACGGAATTGTGCATTAACTTTCCTGCTTGCCTCTCTCAAAAACACTCCCCCCTCACCGACCCAACCCACGGCCAGGCCGTGTGGCACAGCTCCAATCCAAGGCCAGGGCTGAGGAGCACTTCAGGGACAACTCAGGACGTGGATCAATACAAGAGGAAGCCAAGCTTGGATTAATTCCCAGTCCGTTCTTCTGTGCTGTGCCTGAAGAAGCCACACTCCACTGAGTGCCTGTCAGCATGGCAGAGCAGGATGATTTTTATTTTTTTTAAAAATTATTTCAGCTTAAAATGCAATGGGCAGATTGATTCTTTAGATCCTCCCATGATGCAGGGTCTGCGTCTTGAGTAGAGCTCTGTGTGAAGGGAGTCTGTTCCACGGCAATGAAGTAATTGAATCCAAACAGAAATGGAGAAGACAAAAATAATGACCAAGTCGGGTACCACTGCTGCAGCCAGTTGCCCAAGAGGAGCCTTCATGTATTTTTGTTTCTAATGACTATTACTTTTGAAATAAACTAATTGCAGAAGCTTTTAAAGTTTTTATAGAGGTGAATGGACTTGCTTGTGACACCACTTCTTTCTAACTGCAGGTGGCACTGATCGAAGAGTACTTGAGGGAAGGAGAAGAGCATTACTTAAGGACCCCACACCTGCAAATACCTAGAATGAAAAACACGAGCTGGACTCCAAGGAGACAGGAATATTTGAGAGTGGAAAATACAAACATGTTCATTCCCAACCCACGAAGCTTGGCCACAGGGCCAAAAAAAAGACGCATAGTTTTTGCAAAAAATTGATTTTGTAGGTATTTTGTAGCTATTGATATAAATTTGATAGGTGTTAATCTTATTTTAAATTGTATTAACTTGAAGCCGTATTAATTTAAATGTAAATTGCAGTCAGTTGTATTTAACTATATAAATTTAACTTGTATTAGTTTAAATTTAAGTGGTATTAAATAGTATTTCCTTGCATTAACTTTAAGTTGTATGAATTTAAATTCAGATTGCATTCATTTGTATTTACCTTTATTAAGTTGTATGAATTTAAACTTATATTGTATTAAACTATTTAACTGTATAAATTTAAGCTGTATTAGTTTAAGTGGTATTAAATAGTATTTCCTTGCATTAACTTTAAGTTGTATGAATTTAAATTCAGATTGCATTCATTTGCATTTACTTGTATTAAAGCTGTATGAATTTAAACTTGTATTAAACTGTATTTAGTTGTATAAATTTAAGTTATATTAATTTAAATGGTATTGAACAGTATTTACTTGCATTAACTGTAAGTTATATGAAATAAGGTCTACATTGCATTAAATTGGATTGACTTGTATTAATTTTAAGTTGTATTCATTTCAATTTAAATTGTATTTAATGTTGTAAACTTTTAAGCTGTATTTGTTTAAATGCCAGTCACATTAAATTGTACTTTACGGTATAAAATGCGAGTTGTATGAATTTCAATTTAAATTTCGTTCAGTTGTGGTAAATTTTATGACGCTATTTACTGTACCACTGTAAGCGACACCAACCCTCTGCTCCGAGCACGTCCTGCGTCCAAGCTCCGTCGCGGCCCGCGGGCCCGGCCCGGGATCGCCCCTCGGCCGGGCAGGACCGAGCCCCCGCTGCCTCCCCGCCCGAGCGCAGGAGCCCGGCTCGGGATCGCCCCTTGGCCGGGCAGGACCGAGCCCCCGCTGCCTCCCCGCCCGAGCGCAGGAGCCCGGCTCGGGATCGCCCCTCGGCCAGGCAGGACCGAGCCTCCGCTGCCTCCCCGCCCGAGCGCAGGAGCCCGGCTCGGGATCGCCCCTTGGCTGGGCAGGACCGAGCCTCCGCTGCCTCCCCGCCCGAGCGCAGGAGCCCGGCTGCAGGAGCGCGGCGGGGGGAGAACGGCAGAAAGCAAAACGGGGCCCGGCTGCTGGGCCGGGCTCACGGGTGGGGAGCCCAAGGGCGGCACCTCCCCCGCTGGACGGGAGCTGGTTCCGAGCGGGGCCCGAACCCGCCGGGGAGGAGCAGAGCTGCCCCCGCCTTCTCCAGGGCCGCCCGCGGGCTCGGGGCTCAGCCCCACGGCAGCGCCGGTCCCGGGGGCACAGCTGGCACCGCTCGGGTTCCCAGAGCCGCCGGAGCTGCCAGCGGGGAGCGAGGGACAGCCCTGCCTCTCCCCAGCCACCGCCCCGGCAGCTGATGCTCCGCCGGCAGCCCCCGCCCGCGGGCGCCGTCCCTGCTGAGGCTGAGCTGCCTTTTGGCCGCTGCCTTTGCTTTGCACGGGAAGAGCCGCACTCATCCTTACAGAAACCGCATTCAGGTCATGGCATCTTCTGATTCAAGGGGAATCTTAAAACAAAAAGACTGAAAGAAAGGGAAAATCCAGCCCCGGGCCAAAGACTGAATGAAAAGTCCAGGGCCTCAAAGGTATTGAGCCACTTATTCCCATCATCTTTTATCACAGCCAAGAGTCTCAATCCCACAGATTCTCAGCTGCCAGGTACCATTTTCCCAGGCTCTCAGAAAACAGTTTGGAAAACTAAGAAAGAACTGGCAAAACTCTTGGTGCTCCTTTGTTCATTGTTCAAGAAGTAAGTAGATAGAAACTTTTTTGCGAAAATCTGAGCTCCTTAAACATGCGGGACAGAGAGAGGAAGAATTCTTGCTCTTCGGAAACGGCATCATTTTACCATGGAGTTGGTTTTATCAGGGGAGGTTTTACGACACCCAGTGGCAACGATCACCTGTGATGGGCAGAGCTGCACTAACGCACAAAGACGCTCTCCACAGATCATAGAGTCACAACACAGACTTTGGAAAATCTTAAACAAATCCTCTTAATTGGAGGCAAGTGGCCTTACAGTGCTGCAATAGTTAATCCCTTCCAATAGTTACAGCGAACTCTGAGTTCCCAGAAGGTCATTTTTCCAGAACAAGCCCCAGAGAGCCCCAGAGTGGAGCCGAGGTGCCTCTGCCTGTGGATCTCCCCGGATCCCCTTTGCGAGGAGGCTCCGTGAGCAGCACCAGCAGCCCTGAGGGCCCAGCTCCTTCCGTGGGGTTTGTGCCCCGGAGACACGGCCCAGCCGGGCACCAGGGGCTGTCTGGGAGCTGCTCTGCAGCAAAAGCTTTTTACAGGCCCACAAAAAAGTTTAAATCAACTCTTAATTCAAGTGTCTTGAAGGAATCCCCGTCCACTAGACACCGTCTGTAACACACCATTCAGCACACGGCGCTGTAAAGAGTGTGATAAACAGCTGTTATAGCATTGGCTTTTGCGGGTAGTGAAACGTAAGAAATATTATGTATCAGAATATGTTAGGAAATATTATGTGCAAATATGGTAAGAATAACTTTGCTATGCAGATATTAACTAGTTAACATTATAACTGGGGTCAAAGTTACAAGATGCTTATATAGCTTGAGTTATAAGATACCTATATAATCTGAATCATAACTCTCTATACCTATATAACCTGAATCATAACTTTCTATACAATGTAATAGCTAGTATATGGTTAACTAATCGCTTAATGCTTAAATAAACGGAAACTCGCCAGGTGAATAATCTCAAAAATAGACAAGTATAGCTATATTGAGAAGCAGCAGGATGTACTAATGAGAAATCGGCAAAAGTGAAACCAATTAGCCACAAAGTAACGAATTTAAATCGGTTGGATCCAGAAAGACCTAGGAACAGAGCCTTCATCGGAGAAGACCCCCGAAAGACCCTCACGATCATAATACGCATGCTCTAAAAGGCGGATCGGGGGAGGAACTATGTTAATCCCTTCTAAAAAATGTAAA
>VWZW01000067.1:740147-813419 GCA_013397115.1 Edolisoma coerulescens | reverse complement strand
GTGGGGCCGGACAGCGGGTGGTGAGGGGCAGCTCCCCCGGCATCCGGACCGCGACAAGGACCGGCATCGGCACGGACAGCACTGCCAGCGGGACCGGGACAGGTACCGGGACGTGCACCGGCGGCGGCACCGCAGCACCCGCACCGCCCAGCGCCGGCACCATGGCCCAAGGTAGGAGCGCGGGGCGAACGCCGCAGGTGCCGGGCTCGGTCCCGCTCCGCGGGAAGTCCCGACCGGCCGCACCCCCGCCCCGGCCGGCTCTCGGTGCCCCCGCGCCGCTCCCTGCTCGCTTGGGGCCAGAGCCCGTCCCTGACCCTCGGCCGAAGTCAAGGGCGATAGGGGAACGGGAAAGGCTAAAGCGGGGCGGCGATAACGAGCCTAGCAGGGTCCGTGCGGGGCCCACGCAGGTCTGTGCTCTTCCCTCCCTCTCGACTCTCCCCCGGCCCGGGTGTCGCCAGTACCCGGAGAATGAAGGTTGGTGCTATTTAAAGCTTTCCCGGTAGAGGAGGGTGGACAGCTGGGCAGGGAGCGTGTGCCCACGTCCTGAGAGGGTGAGGGGATTTCAGGAGCCTCAGGCAGAAACAGAGCTTCTGGCCTTCGGGAATCCTGCATGCTTGTTTCTTCAGGGTAGAGAGCGCCCCCAGCTCCCACACAGCTGCCCCCAAAATCCCAGGAAATGGGGCTGTGTGATTCCCACGGGCACGCAGCCCTCTGGGTGAGACGGCATCACTCTGCTCTGCTGTGCTGCAGTGCCGCGGGCTGTCCTGGCTCCCAGCACTGCTGTAGCAATACCAACGCAGGTCCCTCGGGTCAGACACTGACACAGACACAAAGCTGAGCTGCTACAGAACCACAGAACTAACTAGGTTGGAAAAGACCTTTGAGAGAATCAAGTCCAACCTGTGACCTAACATCACCTTATCAACTAGACCCTGGCACTAAGTGCCACATCCAGTCTTTTTTAAAATACCTCCAGGGATGGTGGCTCCACCATCTCCCTGGGCAGCCCATTCCAGTGCCCAATCACTCCTTCTGTGAAGAATTTTTTCCTAATGTCCAGCCTAAACTTCCCCTGGCACAGCTTAACACTGTGTCCTCTTGTCCTGAACACACTGGGCAGCTCCTGCTCCTGGGCGCCCAGGATCCTGCTACCACTTGCAGTCCCACAGCCCCCTTCCCACCCATCTCTTGGTACCCATTGGTTTGGGTAGAGGCACTTGTGCTTTGAGAAATCTGCTTTTTGCTAAATCTGCTGAGGATGAAAACCCCAGGGTGACTGAGACAAGGAGGAGCTCTGATCCTGTTCTCTGAACACCCTTATTGTGAGCAAGTTTGGCTTCATGTCAACCTTGAGATTTCACTTGTGCAGTCCGTGTTCCGTATCACAGGGGTGTGCTGCTCACAGAGGGGGAGGCAGTGAGGGAGAGGGTTTATCTGTGCTCTGTTCCCACTTCACAGTTCCATGGACTGGCTGCAGGGACCTTGCCCTTAGTTATGGACAGTTTGGGCAGCTCCCACATTGTGGTGGGGACAGGGACAATCCCACTGCCCTCCACTGGGCCCATCCTGCAGACTCACCTTGCCCAGAGAGCCAGGAGCGGTGTTCTCGTTTAGCTCTGGGAACGGTGAGCTCATGGGCTGCTGTTCCCATTTGGCACTGGTCCAAGGAGGGCTTGGTGACTACCAGAGCTGGTACTAGGGAGGGCATGGCCAGGGAGGGGCGAGGCATGGAGCAGCAAACTGAATATTGTCCACTGATCTACCCAGTCCCTTGCTGGCACTGAGCTTGCCGTGTGCTCTCCTGCACAGAATGCTTTTGCTTTTTCTGGTGATTAATATGTCACTGCAGAGCAGTCGGGGGTCAGTGGCCTCAAGTGATGATGAACGATACCTCATCACTCCAGCACAGTGCCCGGGGCAGCGGGGACACGGCTGCTGGTGCTCGGGCACACAGCCCCGCCTGGGCTGGGAGCAGAGCAGAGCAGCCTGCCCATGTCCAGGGCATCGGACACCCTCTGTCACCGAATCTACACTTGCTCTCACCAATTTGTCAGCACAGTGAAGCTGCTGAAGGCCTGGCTGAGGCACAGGAATGTCCTGGACATTCCTGGGCTCACTCAGCAGCACGTGCTGGGGTGGGAGCACACAGACAGCAGCCCCAGTGAAAGGCCCCCTGAGAGCAGAGCCGAGCGCTGGGCTTTGCTCTGGTTCTGGGAGCCGTGAGACACAGGCCTGGCACAGCTCTGGCAGCACATATGATACCACGGAGGCATCTCCACGGCACAACACAGCGTAGCGCTGGATCAGGAGGGCAAAAAGTCGCTGTGAGCTCGGCTGCCGAAGCTGTGCCCCTCTCACAGCACACGGTGGGAGCCCAGCCCTCAGAGCACTCCTGGAAAGATGCTCAGAGTCTGGCACAGTCCCAGCGCCCTCCCAGAGAGCTGCTCTGCCAGGCACATCTGGGAGCACAGGGCACTGCGGGTGGGGGAGGCTCCGACGCCTCACCAAGGTCCCGACCCAGGGCTGGGGATGGGCGACAGCCACCCCTCCTTCCCGAGCGTCGGGACTGCGTGACTGTCCCAGGGTCAGAGCTGCAGGTGCCTCTGCCTTCGCAGAGCTGGTGCTGGAGACGTGGGACCTGCACTGCGACCGCAACGGGCAGGAGCACCGGACGGCGGACATGGGCTGCCAGCAGCTGGTGGTGCGGCGGGGGCAGCCCTTCACCATCACCCTGCGCTTCTCGGGCCGCGGCTACGAGGAGGGCGTCGACAAACTCGCCTTCAACGTCGCGACGGGTGAGTGCCGCCACGTTTCTGTCGCGAGGGAGGGCTGTGTAGGTGTCACCACCCTCTGCCCCTGCCGCAGGGCTCGCTTGTGCTCCCACGAGGCCATGGCACCTGCCCCATGTCACACGGTCCCTATTCCCTGCCTGGCAGAGTCTGGTGCTGTGCACAGCTTTTATATCACAACAGGAAAGGAAGGTAGAATCTCATCTCCTTAATGAGAGCGGAAGGGAAGCGATAAAGAAATAAAACAAAAAGCCATCAGCATCCTCACCTCCTCCCCCTCCTCCTCCCGTGGCTGAGCCAGACTCAGGGCATGCCAGAGCTACCAGCTCACCACCAAGTACCTTGGCTGCGGCCAGGATCCTGCCCACCCCTCTTGCCCCTCTGAGAAACATCAGCAAAGTGTATCTTTTCAGCCTGGGGTATCACGGCATTTCTGCTGATGGGTTTTACACCCAGCCCTGCCGCCTCTCAGACATCCCTGGAGCGGGGTTTGCTCAGGAAACACAAACACTGGAGAGAGGAAATGTTCCCATGGAGCCCCCCCAGCGCAGCCCCCCGAGCCGGGCCAGGGCTGGGCTGTTGCTGTCACAGCCAGGGCTGGGTGCAGCTGCCGGGCAGGGGCCTGGCCCTGCCAGCTCAGAGCAAAGTGAGAGGAAACTATTTCTCAGGCAAGAGCTATTTTGGGGCTGAAGCACCATGCTGAGTCAACCCGGCCAGAATTCAAAGTAAAACTGCACCCAAGTTTCCTCGCAGAGTAAAACTCTCCTTTTTCCATCCCAAAAGCTCTGGTGACAAAACAAAACCCAACACCTCCCAGCTTCACCCTAAACCAGCAGCTCCCTCGGTGCCCCAGCAGCCCCATGGGGGCTGCCCACCCACTCCCACCCCCGGGTTTCTCCAGGCCGTGCTACAGCCAGGCAGTCCCGGGCTGGTTTTGCAGGGGGAGTAGCCACAGGCACAGCCTCCCAGGCCAAGGCACAGGCTGGCAGAGGCTCCTCTGGGCTGGAGCCCAGCCCCAGCGCTTGCAGAAAGAGGGCAAAGGTGCTTTGGTGCTCGCAGAGGCACGTGGCACTGCCACCCCACGGGCAGCGGCCCCAGCACATTCCTCACTGGGGCCGGACCTGGCAAGACAAAGACTGCCAGACCTGTCCCCCCATCCTGGGACAGCAAAGCCACCGAGGTCATGTGCCGCTCCCACAAGGAAGAGGGGAGGAAGAATGGAGTAAAAACAGAGCTGTATTTTTGCAGTAGCCGTGTTGGCAGAGCTGTTCAGGTGCCAGAGTCCAGGGGGATGTTGTAGGCTCTGGAGGCAGGAGGAGGAGGAGGAAGGCTCCTACGGCAGCGCTGGGCTGGCTCTCGCCGAAAGGACACCGTGAGCTCAGCCCAGCCTCCCCAAGAGGAGAAACTGTGTCACTTCCATGAGTTCACGAGTATTTTTGGTGACTGGGCTGGCGCCCCGCCCACGCTGCGGGCGAGGGCTGGCAGGGGACCAGCCGGGGCTGTGCTCCGGCCGGGTGAGTGGACAGCAGTGGCACCGCTGCCTCGGCTGCCGGCCACGCACGGCATGGCCAGGGAGCTGCAGGGCCGGGCTGGGCGTCACCGCCCGGGGAGCGGGGCTGGAGCAGGCTCGCTGCAGGTGGCTTGGCCATGGCTGCAGCTTGCAGGGGCCAGCACGGATCACACTGTCCCAGGCTCGGCGCTTTGGCCACTGAGGTCATCCCTAATCGTGGGATGTTTGCAGCAACGCCTGAGGCTGCACACACGCAGTGGGGCACCCAGTGACGGGGGCCTGGGGCTCGTGGCCGGGCTCTGCTGGCCCCCATGCCATGGGCTGGGGCAGGACTGGGCTGTGGGTACAGGGACTCAACAGCTCTGCTCGGAGCAGAGGCAGGAGCGGGTGCAGCTGAGAACAGACAGCTGGCTCTGGGGTGAGCACCAGGGCAAGCACCCCCGGTGCTCTGCTGGCCTAGGGATGCTCACAGAGCGAGTCTGTCCCTTCCCAAACAGTGAGAGACTTGCCTGAGCTCCCCTCAGCTGGGCTACCCTGTGCCCTCAGTACCTGACAAACCACAGGGTGAATGTTCCCAGAGTGTGACAGCCAAGATCCAGGCAGCTGCCGCAGGGGATGGGGGTTTGGAGCAGCTCCCCTTGGTGCAGCTTCTATGGCAGGGGGCTCCCAGGGGCCCTGGGGCACTGGCAGAACTGACCTACTCCTTCCTGACAGGGCCCTGCCCCAATGAGACATCAGGAACCAGCTCCCACTTTGTCATGACTGACTGCCCCGAGGAGTCGTGCTGGAGCGCCGTGATGCAGCAGCAGGACGGGGAGTCCCTTTCTGTCTCACTCTGCTCCCCACCCAACGCCTGCATCGGCCGCTACAGCGTGACCCTGGAGACCTCCACTGACTACCAGGGCTCCAGCTTCCAAATTGGGGACTTCATCCTGCTCTTCAACCCCTGGCACCCAGGTGAGGCTTTCACCTCTCTGAGCCCAGGGATCCCAAGGTCCACGCAAACACAAGATGCTCCCCAGCACCTCCCCCACAGGTCTCACCCCCCTGCAGGTCCCAGGTGTCCCAAGCCCTGTTCTGAGCTCAGATCTAAGCAGAAATCCTCACTTTTCTTCCATCTCCACACAATCCCTGCAACAGGTTGGGGCCAAGAGCACCATCCCCACCCTACAACACACACAGCCCCTTTGTCACCACCCCAAACACCCAATGCCCTGTCCAGGCTGCCCCACCACATGGTGCCCTCCCACCCACCACTGTGGTGCTGGTGTGAAGCCCCAGGCAGTCCCTGGCACCAGCTCCTGGCTGGGCAGGAGCCTCTAAATGCCCCTAATTGCCCCCAGTTGTCCCTAATTGCCCCCACCTGGCCCATGCCCACCCATCCTCACCCAGGCACCCAGCTATGGACTCAGTGACAGGGATATCACTGTCCTGGTGAAATTTGGGCAGCCAGACCCAGAGGGGCGGTTTGGCTCAGTGCTGTAAGGTTTAACAGCCCTGGGATTTTCCTGTGTCCTTGTCCTTCCCCTGCTCCTGGACTGGCTGGTTTCCTGGATCTCAAATGTCCCATGCTGGATCTGCAGAGATAAGGGGCCATAGGAAGCTCTGCTCAACCAGGGCTGTGCTGAGCACTGGGGGTGGACATGTGGAGTTTCCTTCTGCAAACATTTCCAGTAAATGTTGATTTCCACAGCAGTAGCTGCTGTGAGTGAAATGGCTTTGGCTGTGCTGAGCCAGCACACCCACTCCCACAGCTCACTGGACCCCCAGGGAGGTCTCCCCTCCTGAGGGAACATCCATCTCCATTAAATAAAAGGGAGGAAAGACAAGAGACATGAGAAAGAGTGAAAAGCAAACCACAAACCTGCTGCAGTTTTCCCATCAGCTCAAATCAACCTGGGCTGAAATTCCCCAGCAGCTGTTTAAGGCATGAGCAGTTCCAGCCCCTGGTGCCTCATTTCCCACGGGATCCATCCACAGGGAGGGGGTCAGGAAGCTGGTTGTGCAGGGCAGAGCCCTGTCCCCATCACTTGCTGTCCCCACAGAGGACACGGTTTTCCTGCGTGACGAGAACGAGCGACGTGAGTACGTCCTGTCCCAGCATGGGCTCATCTACCAGGGCACCTGCGATTACATCTACTCCATCCCGTGGAACTTTGGCCAGGTGAGTGAGCAAGGCCCCCGGGACCCTTGGGACCCCTGGCTGGCCCAGGCCATGCAGCTCTGGTGCTGCAGGACCCGGGGACTGGTGCCATGTGTGTGCCACTCACAGACACGGACCCTAAATGCTGTCAGTACCCTGGAGGCCAGCCCTGGGTCAAAGAAACCTGGGTCTCATTTCCAAGAGGGAATGCGCTGACTTGAAAGCGTGGCAAGGCAAGGGGAGTGTTTCCCCATGGCTCCTGGGGGCCCCATGTCCCTAATCGGGGTGGCCCTGCTGTGCCAGGAGCCCGTGCCTGATAACGCATTCCCAGGCACTGCGCCAGGGGTGCTGATAAGGCTGTGCCCACACCCCGAGCAGCAGCCCCTGGGGCACAAGGATTGCTCAGCCACCCTCCCTGAGCAAAGGGCTGAGGGCCCACGGGAGTGGGGGTGCTCATGGCCTCCACAGGATCCGTGCCTCAATTGAAGGAAGGGCTGTGACTCAGCCGTGATGGGAAATAGGTTTTCCCGGAGGTCAGGTCCATGCCCTGACTCCCGTGCGGTTACAGGAAGCCAGATCCAGCCCCAGTGTGTAGGCAGGAGGTCACCCACGGGCTTCACAGGCTGAGTGGGGACAGTGGGGACGTCACTCAGCGGATTCTGGTGGGGGAAGGGACCCTGAGGAGGTGTGAGCCCTGTACCCAGCAGTTCTGCTGGCAGGGACATCACTGAGCCAGAGAGGGAGGACAGAGGTGGCAGAGCCCCTGTGGAGACCTCTCACAAGCTTTTCTCTCTGCTCTCCGCCAGTTCGAGGATGAGGTCTTAGCCATCTGCCTCAACATGCTGGACATAAACCCCAAACACCTGAGGGACCAGAACCGGGATTGCTCCCGCCGCAATGACCCCGTGTACATTGGCAGGGTGGTGAGCGCCATGGTGAGTCCAGGGTGCACCCGGCAGGGTGGCCCCAGCACCCCACATTCCCTGGGGTGCAAACACCCCCCAGCTACACCTGTGACAGACAGCATTTGTCATCCCCTCCAGTTACACCGTTTTCCTTCTCTGGAGTGTTTCCTCTCCCCTTTACATCCTTTCTCTGTTACTGCTCTTGTATGTGTAAGAGCCTTTTTAGAGGAAACAAATAGTGGGGGGGTCACAGACCGTTCTAGGAGCAGCTTTGGGATAATCACTCCCAAATTCCCAGGCAGGAGGATATGTTTCTAAAATTCATCCCTAATTAGCACCTTGTCCACCCACATCCCAGCGAGCTCTTGCATGGATACCGGATGCTGATGTGGGTGACAGTGCATGTGGATGGGGCAAAGGCTCTCTCCCTCCCTCCCCAGCCTGTTCCTGCCCCTCCATCCCTCCCCTTTTCTCCTGCCACAGGTGAACTGTAATGACGAGGACCGGGGGGTGCTGTTTGGGCGGTGGGACAACCGCTACGAGGATGGGATGAGCCCCATGGCCTGGATTGGGAGTGTGGATATTCTCAAGAGGTGGAAGAAGTTTGAGTGCCAGCCAGTCAAGTATGGCCAGTGCTGGGTCTTTGCTGCTGTGGCGTGCACTGGTGAGAGCAGATGCCTCTGGTGTCCCCTTCCCCACAGGACAGGGTCACCCATCTCCCCCCATCTCCCACCCCGGCCCCTGCCCTCCATCCACTCCTGGTGCTGCATCCAGAGGGAAGAGCTGCAATCAGCCTGCAATGATTCCTCTGCAATTAGCTCTCTGTTGCTTTAGTTTGTCAGGAAATAGAGGGGAAAAAGTTATAGAAAAGGGCTCTGGTTTTTCACTCAGCACTGCCTCCCTGGCCAGGCAGCAAGGGAGGGACTGGGGCAGACCAGGGTGAGGGAAGTGGCTTTAAGGCCAAGTTTGCAATAAAGTCACGAATCCACTAAGATCAAAATAATGTCGTGGCCACCAGGGCAGTCAGACTGGGGAAAAAGAGGAGAACAATTCCAGACTGGCTGCTGCTGGGAAACACTCACATATGCTCGTGCAGCCTCGCCTCAAGAAAAACTCTGCCTGTGAGAGCATTGATGTGTCACAGACAGACGAGACCCATTTTAGAGGAGAGAAATAGCAGAAAACTAAAGTGGATTTTCAGCCACTCGCAGAGTTTATAGTCTTCCTTTGAAGCACTGTAACTGCCTCCTTGCTCCCTGGGGAGCTCCCTGCACAGGGAAAGACAGCTGGGAGATGAAATCTGGGGTTCAGCACGGCTGCCCACACTCTGCCTCTAAAGCTCTCACAGACGCTTTTTGTACTTTTTTTTTTGCTGCAATATCAAACCCGTCAGGCTGTCAGAGCCAGGTGCCACCCAGTTTGTCTGTGTGCTGTGGATGCAGGAACTGGCTTCTCCTGGGGATCAGTCCCCAGGCACCCCTTTGGCAGGCAAAGGGAAGGGCAGGAGCTGTTCAGACCTGGGGCTCCGTGGGATGGGAGTGGTGCAAACCTGGGCCCCCATCTCACCCTGCCCTGCTCCCCGCAGTCATGCGGTGCCTGGGAGTCCCCAGCCGGGTGGTGACCAACTACAACTCAGCCCACGACACAAATGCCAACCTGACCATTGACCGCTACATCAACGAGAGGGGGGAGCAGGAGAGGTACTCCTGGGACAAGATCTGGTGAGTGGCATGGCAGGAACCCAGTCTGCCACCACTGGGGGTGACCCCTGCCCCTTCCCCAGAGCCTGACAGGTGCTGGGGGAGGCTGAGACTTCTACCTCCTGGTTTCCCTTGCAGGAACTTCCACTGCTGGGTGGAGTCATGGATGGCCCGTCCAGACCTGGCAGCTGGCTATGATGGGTGGCAGGCACTGGACCCGACGCCCCAGGAGAAGAGTGAAGGTACAACGTGCTCCACATGGAAGCTCCATCCACCTCCCACCCTGACACTGCTGGGTCGCCCCACCACAGCCACCCCTTGTGGCTGAACCCTGGGGTGGTGACAGCGGCTCTACTCCATGCAGGAGTTTTCTGCTGCGGGCCAGCCCCCGTCAAAGCCATCAAAGAGGGTGACATGCAGCTCAAGTACGACATCCCCTTCATCTTCGCGGAGGTGAACGCTGACGTGGTGTACTGGGTGGTGCAGGGCGATGGGATGGAGAAGCAGAGCATCCGATCCTCAGATGTGGGGAAGTACATCAGCACCAAGAGTGTAGGCAGGGACAGCCGGGAGGACATCACCCACAACTACAAATACCCGGAAGGTATGGGGGGCTTCAGGGGCAGAGATGTCCAGGGAGGGATGTCACTGCTGGGAAACAACTGCAGCAGGAGGGCTCCAGGGCTCAGGGCAGAACAGCCCAGACCAGGCCCTCCCCGTACTCCAGGGAATCACAGGAATTTTGTGCACCGCAGGGTCTGAGGAGGAGCGGGCAGTGTTTGAGAAGGCAGAGCATCAGAAGAAGTCCATCGGGGAGGAGGATGAGGGGCTGCACCTCAGGATCAAGGTGTCAGAGGGTGCAAACAAGGGCAGCGACTTCGATGTCTTTGCTGTCGTCAACAACAACACGGACGAGGAGCGTGTCTGCAGGGTGACGCTGTGCGCCCGCGCCACCAGCCACAACGGCACCGTCGGGCCCCAGTGCGGCCTCACGGACCCAGTCGACATCGACATTGAGCCCAGGGCAGGTAAGAGACCCACTGGTGGTGAAGGGGTTGCTTCACCAGGACCAGGGTCAGGTCAGCCTGTGTTCAGCTGTGCGGTAGGCAATGCCACTTTGGGGACATCCTCCTTAGTTAACTACCACTGTGGATTTTTAATCTTTATGAGAGGATGAGGAAATTGCTCAGGCAGAGGCTGGAAATGCGTTTGGAGCTGGACAAACCACTGCTGCTGTAGCTGTCATGCCAAGGGAGCGAGCTGGGCACACCCAGGCTGCCATCCCCAGGCACTCCCTGGCACTGGTCTGCATCCCTCCTGCTTTCCCACAGTCTTTGGGCTAGGCTGGGCTCTCTGGTGGGATCTTCTCACATCAGGGAAAGCAGGACTGGCCCAGCTCAGCCCTGAGTGCGTGGTCCCAGGCTGGAGGAAGTGAGGAGCACTGGGTTTCCTGGCCAGCAGCGCTGAAGCTCTTGGTGTCTCCCTGGGTGGGCGTTCGGCTACAGAGCTGTCCTGGCACAGCCCCCGAGCCTCCCTTGCCCCTGTTGCACGTGAAAGTCACCATCTGGTCGTTAAACACGAATTTGGGTTTACGTGAATTTGCCAGAGATCCTTCAGGGCTTGGAAAGGCCACACATCTGCTGCCCTGGAACAGCCAAATGTTTACCCTACGCTGAGCCCTGCTACTCACCGGCCCTCTCAAACGCAGCGCTCGGCGCTCTGCCAGGTGTTGAGCTGCTTCACAGGAATGAGGAATGTGCTGGCTCTTGCCACCACGGAGGGGAGAGGGATGTGCCTCTGCTCATGCTGGCAGAAGCACCAGCAGGTAGTCGGAGCCTTTTGCAGGGCTGGATGGGGGAGTGGGGACACATGCTCACGGTGCTAGAGGAGCCCTGTGGCCTTTGGGGTACTTAACATTCCTGTGCAAAAGTTAATCCATCACCATTTTCTCTGAAATGTTAATTATGAGCTCCTGAAACTCCTGCCCTCAGCTCCTGCCTCAGCATAGAGACCTCAGGACTTCCCAGACTGCATCCTTTAGGGCGCCCCAGCACTTTGTGCCAGTGCAGGAAGCCAGGCTTGTTCCTCTCCCCACAGCCTCAGCTGATGCTACAGCACTTCATATCCCGCCTTGGGAATGCCAGGCTCCATTTCTCATGGTCACAGCTACTCTGGGCTCCTTGTTCCAGGCAGCTCTGCAGCGGGTTGCCTTCAGCCTTCTTCCGTGTCCTTCCCCCTGGACAGCCCCATCCCTGAAGGACAGTCAGATAAACAACGCTGAGGGCTGAGTGAGGGCAGCTGCCAGGGACCAGGCTGCCTCCCAGTGCCCACACTGGCTGCCAAGGGCTGGCACTCTGGACCTCTGGTGCAGGCGTGACCCTGGAGCCTTGCCCTGGGACATGGCTCCTTCCCATCCCCACACCCTGAACGTCCCTTCTGGCACTCAGTGTTGCAGCCCCAGCCCTGCGGGAACCCCAGTTCCCCGTCCTTGAAAGGAACCTGGAGAAGCTCCTGGGGAGCCCAAACCACACCAGCAGCAGTGCAGGACTGTGGGTTCTGGGCTGGGGATGCTGTGGGTGCCAACCCCTCTCTGCTTCCCCTTCCAGAGAAGAGGGTGCCCCTGCGCATCCTGTACGAGGAGTACAGGGACAAACTGACCCAGGACAACCTCATCAAGGTGGTGGCTCTCCTGAACGATCAGCAGACAGGCGACATCCTCGTGGCTGTCAGGGATATTTATGTTGAGAATCCAAAGATCAAGATCAGGGTAAGGGTCCAATGTCCATCCCAGGTGGGTTTGGGGGGAATGAGTTGCTGTGATCATCTGGGGGGTTACCCCTGGGGCTTGGGCTGCAGGTCCTGCTTCACTGAGCTGGGCTGCAGCCCCCGGGACCTGCATCCCCCTAAGGTCCTGCCTCAGCCCCGGGGCAGGGGGAGTACTATGGCCCCCAGGATCGGTGGTGCTTGGGGTCCAACCTCTCCTACTTGCAGATTTTAGGAGAGCCGATGCAGAATCGGAAGCTGGTGGCGGAGATCAGCCTGGTGAACCCCCTCGCAGTGCCCCTGAACGGCTGCGTGTTTGTGGTGGAGGGCACCGGCCTCACTGAGGGGCACTTTGTCAAGGAGCTGTAAGAACTTTTCCCCCTTCACCTGGCTGGGATGTTGGGAAAGGGGTGGGGGTGGATTTTTGTGTCTGCAGCCCCCAGGGAGGGCAGTCATGGGGCACAGCAGGAGCCAGGGCTATGCTGGTCCCTGTGGATTCAGAGCATCCCTACCCCACACCTCACTGGGGAAGGGGTTCGGCCACCCCACAGGGTCCCTGCTTGCCAGGGTCCCAGCACTGTCCTGCAGCACCGTGAGGGTGACAAGGGGCTCTGAGGGTGACGGGCCACAATGACTCCCTGCCCTCCCACAGTGAGGAGCCGCTGGAGCCACAGGCGGAGGCCAAATTCCGGATGGATCTGATGCCGCGGCTGTCGGGGCTGCAGAAGCTGATGGTGGACTTTGAGAGCGACCAGCTGACGGGGGTGAAGGGCTACCGCAACGTCATCATCGCACCCCAGCCCATGTGAGCAGCTACCATGGCCCTCCAGCTGCAGAAACCCTGCCTCGCTGGCCCCCACCCGCTTTAGCCCGCCATGGCCCCAGAAGGATGACGGCCAGAGCCCAGCCTGACCCCGACAGGGCGGCAGCGATGCCCCGCTCCTCCCCGGGAGCGTGGACAGGACAAAGGGGCTGGTGGGGTCTGGGGGCTGCCGTGGCAGTCGCTCCCTTCACCGCTGTTCTCTCAGCCTGTGGGGTGGAACATCCCTGTCCTGCCTGTCCCCCAGCACTGGGCACAGCGGGACCCCCGTGCCAGCCCCCTCCTCTGTGCCGTGCTGGTGGCCCCGGCATGCAGAGCCCATTTCCATAGAGGCAGCAGCAGAACGACCCCTCCAGCCCCCGCCGTCGCCATCCTCTGACTGCAGCTCCATAGAGAGAGATCTTATACTGTGAGCACAAAGCTGTCTATGCACCATATACCTATAAAACAAATCTATAAATACATACTGCAAATAACCTGCTTGGGTACAGCCGGGCATTGGCTTCCATAACTGTCCTGGCACTGCAGATGCTGCAGGGAGGGATGGGACATTACCTTGATATGAATCAACTATGCAAACACTGAATAAAAACTCTATTTTTCACTTTAAAAGCCAGACCTGACTCTTCTTGCACTTCCTCTCCCCACAGCAGGACCCAGCAACTCCTTGCCCAGCATCCATGTGGGTGGGAGGTGAGTTGTCCCAGCCCAGCACTCAGGTGGGGACTCATTGCCATGGCAGGCACTGCAGCCACACTGGCCTCACGTTGGCCACCCCCTCTGCCACAAATCAGTCTGGTCTGGTGTTCTTGGGGTGCTTTGTGCTCAGGCCCCAAGGCACCTTCCCAGGTAACTTCTCCCCTATCAGGAATGGCTCCATACTGTGCTCAGAGAACTGGAGAGAGAGCACTACAAGTAATCAAAGCAACAGGTCTTGCACACCCAGGCTCTGGGCAGAGCTGTCCACCAGCCTGGGGCAGGTGAAGGGGCAACTGGATCCTGCACAGGGATGCAGGAGGAGAGTGGGGATTTGTCTCACACCTGGAACCAGGGTCAAGGCTCCACTGAAGATAAACTTTCCATGCCAGAAGGGCCCTCCCACATGCTCCCCACTAACAGGGTGGGAGCCTCCCTGCTCCTATAGAAACCATTAGAGAGCTGGTGGTGTCTGAAGGTCCCACAGCTGCTGCAGCCCCAGCAGAGGGGATGAACAGGCCCAGAGGGACAGTCTGTGGGACAAGAGGACCTNGGCAGCAGCAGAACGACCCCTCCAGCCCCCGCCGTCGCCATCCTCTGACTGCAGCTCCATAGAGAGAGATCTTATACTGTGAGCACAAAGCTGTCTATGCACCATATACCTATAAAACAAATCTATAAATACATACTGCAAATAACCTGCTTGGGTACAGCCGGGCATTGGCTTCCATAACTGTCCTGGCACTGCAGATGCTGCAGGGAGGGATGGGACATTACCTTGATATGAATCAACTATGCAAACACTGAATAAAAACTCTATTTTTCACTTTAAAAGCCAGACCTGACTCTTCTTGCACTTCCTCTCACCACAGCAGGACTCAGCAACTCCTTGCCCAGCATCCATGTGGGTGGGAGGTGAGTTGTCCCAGCCCAGCACTCAGGTGGGGACTCATTGCCATGGCAGGCACTGCAGCCACACTGGCCTCACGTTGGCCACCCCCTCTGCCACAAATCAGTCTGGTCTGGTGTTCTTGGGGTGCTTTGTGCTCAGGCCCCAAGGCACCTTCCCAGGTAACTTCTCCCCTATCAGGAATGGCTCCATACTGTGCTCAGAGAACTGGAGAGAGAGCACTACAAGTAATCAAAGCAACAGGTCTTGCACACCCAGGCTCTGGGCAGAGCTGTCCACCAGCCTGGGGCAGGTGAAGGGGCAACTGGATCCTGCACAGGGATGCAGGAGGAGAGTGGGGATTTGTCTCACACCTGGAACCAGGGTCAAGGCTCCACTGAAGATAAACTTTCCATGCCAGAAGGGCCCTCCCACATGCTCCCCACTAACAGGGTGGGAGCCTCCCTGCTCCTATAAAAACCATTAGAGAGCTGGTGGTGTCTGAAGGTCCCACAGCTGCCGCAGCCCCAGCAGAGGGGATGAACAGGCCCAGAGGGACAGTCTGTGGGACAAGAGGACCTCGCTCACACTGGCTGGTCCCAGTCACCCTGACATTGTGGTGTCTCCCACCCCGGCTGTGACTCAGGCTGGGTGGGCAGCTGGGAGTATTTCCCACCAAGGACAGCCCGTTCCCCAGCTTCCCTTTCTGTTTATCTTTAGGATGAGATAAAATCTCCATGTGCAGTGCTCCAGACACAGCTGCTTCGTCCCCAAGCCAGGCTGGGGTTCACAGCCAGAATTCCTCAGACCCTGGCTCTGCTTCCCCCATGGGAGGCCAAGGACCCATCTCAGCTCCAGCCCCGGCTCTTGCTCCCAGCATGGAACTGGAGTGGGCACAGCAGAGCCCAGGCCCCACGTGCAACAGCAGATTGTTTGGCCAATAAAGCCATTCAAGAAAACCACCCAGAAGAACCCCACAATCCATCTCCCCTTACCCTTTGGAACTTTAACCACCACATCTCCCTGTCCTGCTTTTCTCAAACGCAACCCAAAAAGGCAGCTGGAGGCTGGGACTCCTGTGGGGTAGAGTGGGGACAGAGGTGGGGAGGTGGGACCTGGCACACGGAGGGATGAGGAGTTGCACAAGCAGCTCTCCCAAGGGACAGAGAGCACCCACCCTGTGGCATGGGGACAGGGTAAGAGCTCCAAGAGGGAGAGGGATGGGGGTTCTCTCCTCCTGCATTTAGGGCAAGGGGTGGGGGCCATGCCAGCCCCTAACTCCGGCAGCACCAACCCCCCAGACACCAGTGCTAAGAGCACATGGAGCCCCAAGGAATCCTGAAGGAGTTAACAGCATGAACCAGCGCTGCCTTCCCTGTCAGGAACATTCCTCAGCTCAGCAATGATGCACGGCCCCTCTTTAGAGCATTTGTTACTGGGCTCTGCTGAGCCAGGCCTCCAGCTGCTCAGCGCCTGGGTTAAAAATAACCAGCAGCTCCACTGCTTCGGAGCTGGGTCCTGATAAAATAAACATTAGCACAGCTATTCCTGAAGGTCACTCCCATCCATCTGAGCCTCGGCAGAGCAAGGCTGCTCTGATGAGAAGGGAACAGACTCCAAAGGCTGCAGTTATGGTTTAGCAGCACGGGTTGGCTCTCAGGGCTGGTTTTTCCTACATTATCCACAGAGCTGAGGTCAACTTCCCTGTGCCCAATCCAGATCACTGATTTGGTACCACACTGCATCCATCTCCCTGGGCCCATCCTGGATCACAGACGTGGTACCACACTGCACCCATCTCCCTGTGCCCAATCCAGATCACTGATTTGGTACCACACTGCATCCATCTCCCTGTGCCCAACCTGGATCACTGGCAAGGTCCCAGGCTGCGTCCGTCAGACCCTTTGGCACTCTCACCCTGCAAGCAATAAATTATAAATTAAATATTTCCAGCATCCATCGCGTGGGAGGGTTTGTAATTCAGTGCTAGTCCAAGTGCCAAAGCCAGGCGGGAGCATTCTCGTGGAGGGGAGGTTATGGATATACCTCAGCTCGCTGGAGATGCTGACTTGCCAAGAACTGATTGTAAACTCATTTTAGACTTGATGACCTTTAACTTACCTTCATTGATGGATCGAAACTAGAACAAACTCCCATAAATCAGAGCTTTCACAAGAACCAATCTATGGGATTTCCAAATGCTACTGCCTCTCCAAAGGTCTCCCTCCTCCACCACAAACATGGGACACATTTTTACTCTCCTTGGTCCAACAAGACAATTGAGGCACCATCAAACAGCAAAAGAGACAATAAACCCCCAATGGCAGGAGGTCCCGCTACACCCTCACAGGAAACCATTCCCTCTTCCACAGCCACGGGAAGTGCAGGAAACACTATGGAGAGATGCCTCTTCCAGCATGGCCATCCCATGGATAACTCCAACAGCCTCTCTGTGCCTGCTGGACCCCTGATGCAGCTTCCCAGGGGAGCACCCTTGTCCATCCCCTCACAGGGGGCTGCACTGACACACACAAACCAGTAAGGACTGATCAGCTGGGCACTGGCAGCAGAGGGATGTGCTGACCGTCAGCTGCTTGTCCCTTCCCAGAACAAGGCAAACCTTGTCTTTTCCCCAGAAAGACAAAACAAGACTTGTCTTTTCCCCAGAAAGAAAAAACAAGACTTGTCTTTTCCCAGAAAGATGAAACAAGACTTGCCTTTTCTCAGAAAGAAGTGACAAGACCCTAAATCTGCTTATGATTTACTATTAGTTGTCACACAAATGTGCTCCATCAGCAGCAGTGCAATGCTTGGCCACCGTGCACCAGCCAAGCTGCAACCCATCACATCCTCGTGCCAAGGGAAAACACTGGGACACAGATTTGCAACCCCTGTCCAGAATCCAACCTTGATAGGTTGTAGGGATAGGACACTGGTCCCTCAGGCTGCTCTCCACCCAGGGGACATTTCTGTACCCAAAATGTTCGTTTTCCTTATCCATCCCCCTCCCACGCTGGCTGGTCCTGGGGTTTCCTGAGTTTTGCCTCAAAACGTGTACGTGACCAGCATGACCACGATTCCATCTGCTCCAGCACACATGGAGGCCTGTGAGGCCCTTGGCCTTTATTAAACTTCTTTCTAAATGTCATTACATGAAGCCACTACTGAAAATGAAAATAAAGAACACATTTCCTACCTACTGTTGCCTTCTAGCAGGTGAGACAGAGGCAAAGGATGCCTGTGGCACACCCCTAAAGCCAGCGAAATCACTGGCAAATGTGTGTCCTGGACTCACCCCAACAGATTGGCACCAAGTCTGCTGTGACATTTCATCCAAGTGTTTTACCAGGTCATTTTTTTTTTTTCCAGAGCATTAGGGACAGCTTCTACTTTTTCTATCTAATCCTAGAGATAAATATACATAAAGTTTGGAACTGAGCAGGGAACATATCAAAACTTGGCCCAAGTAACCAGATAAAGCCCACAGCAGCCTGCCCTGGGTCAAAACGTTGACAGCACAACTACCCACCCTCTGCCCGCAGGATGTCTCCACCACTCCAAGGCTCTGCCAGCCCTTCCTCATCACCACCACAACCTGGGATCTCACAGACCGACCTGTCAGTGAGACAGAAGCAAGTTCCTCACCTTGTACAGGTGCATAAGCCACCACTCCTTGGTTACACAGCAGGGCATACACACCAGTGCACTGAGTTACTGAACTCCAAAGACAGCTGCCTAACAGTCAAATATTTTTAGAGGCATTTGTTCCAGCTCAGAAGAACAACAAAAACCCGATTTGCAAAGGCAAGGAAGGACAGCCAGTACCTTGTCACATTCATGTCTTTGAAAACCCCACCTTAGTTCCTGCAACACCACACAAAGGTGGTTTTCATCGGGAGGAACCACACCAGCTCCCTCCTGCTCCCACAACACTGCCCAACCTCTGCAAGGCTTTGTGAAAGCAGTGCTAAATATAGTCCCTTTAAGGGAAGATTTGTAAATCAGTATAAAACATAATCCGCTTTGCAGATACTCTCCAAGGCATATGAAACAATGACTGTTTGCCCACAGAGGCTGTCGCAGACTGGTTAATTGAAGAACCCCTAAGCCCCCCCAAAACCTCCAGAATTAACTCCCAGGGCAACGTGAAGACCCCCAAAGCTGAGAGGCTTTGATCACACTGACCCTGCTGGAACAGCAGCTCCTGGTGCTCATGCAGGGAGGCACCTTCCTCCCATTCCAGGTTTGGCTTTTATTTGTATTTTTCCCAGAGTAACAATGGACATGTCCTACAGAAATCCCACATTTCTACTCTGCATGAAAAATTGACACAAGGATCTCCCCAAGTCACTGCCTGGGCTTTAGAGGGGTAAAAATCCCAAACAAAACCCACAGGGTGCTGGAGCATTGAGGAAAGAATTAAGGACACTACTGTTCAATGACACCCTCTTTATTCAAAAATAGATATCTATGAGACATTTCAGAATATACTGCTGTCAAATGGCAGCCTATATGTCTAAATTAATTCCTAAGTCAATTCATATACAGATTTAAGCTTTTGTTAAAAAAGACACACTGTGGGGAAATCTGTTTAACTTTCAGAAAATGTCACCCAGTTCACCAGATGCCCTTTGCCCAAAAAGTAAAACAAATAAAATTAAAAACCACAAGACTTCATTTAAATTAAGCAAAATAAAACACACACATATATTCAGAAAAAAAAAATCAAAACATTTCAATTAAAAAGTAAAAAAAAAGACAGACAACTCTCTCACAGATCTGCCCAAAACACAAATGTGAGATGCCAACACATTTGTCTACATCAGTTTTTGACAGTTTTTGTCCTATAATGGATACACACATTCAATCAATGCTCAAAATAACTTGGCTTAAACAGCCTCAGGGTAACTCTGTGAGCTGAATCATGATGGAAAAGAGTCTTTTGGTTCGGGTTCTTGAAGTTTGGTGGGGTTTTTTTTTGTCTGTTTTTCATTTTTGGCAAAAGCAGAGAGAATGTACAGTGCTTAATCTAAAGTCTGGACCATAAAAGGCTGCACAGTGAAAGTGACTCAGGGAACGGATAGTTCTGCCACTGGAAAAATTCCTGTAAACTAAAGAGAAAAAACAGTTGTTGGCTGGGCAGTGAGGGTGCAAGGAGCGTTAAAAAAGGACAAAAGGAAGTGTCAGTAGGAAAAGGACGTGAGCTTCTGAACAACTGAATGATCAAAAGATGCTGTGGTGTTGTTTGCTGTAACTGAATGCTGACCGGGCTACTGAACAGCCTGCAAAATAAATTAATGCGGAGCAGAACGAGCTTTGCATTTCTGCATTTTCTTCTCCTGGCTTTGACACCAGCTCAAGACCACAGGGAGGCACAGAGAGAGAGCATCTCAGCTCACTTCAGCCTCTGTGTTACAAAACCTGCGTTACCAGATCAAGTGTCTCCACAAACAGAACCTGTTTTATAGTGAGAGGTGCTAAATTTAAACAGAATTGTATCCAGATTGGAATGGTTCAGTGATCAGAGTCCAGCTTGTCACATCTAACACACAAACTGAAATGTAGCTACAGCCCTGGCAGCTAAAACACTAGCCAGCAACATAATGGAATTAAGAGCTTTTTAAATTTACCTTTTTTGTTTTTTACACTTTTCCTGATTATAAAAATCAACTCACAATCTGTGACACAAAATTAAGTACATCCTTCTAATATCTACATGCATGGACAGGGTACATGTGCATACAGGATATATGCATATATATGGGTCTATTTTCTATATAAATAAATATTTATACCACATTTAACTTCTGTGCATCAGACAACTTCACTAAAGCTACGGAGAGAGTTTGTATCATTGTATTTTCAAGGTGACCATCCTGAGAGCAGACCTAACAGTGCCTGTCACAGGGACACCAGCAGCTGCCATACACCATTCCAGCCTCTCAGGTCATTAAATCAAAGCTTCCATCACCATCTAATTTCATATAATGAAGAGGAAAAATGTGGTATAAATCTAAGGTAGCTAGAACAAAATTTACTTCCACTCCCACTTAGGTAACATCCAGTTCTGCTTTGCTCAGCACAGTGTAACTTATGAGTCTACCTCTAATTCACAAAGAAAAGCTGCTTATTTTTATTGCCTGTAACTTCAGTTTACATCCATGCCAAATGGGAACTACCTTCACATCAGGCCACAGCAGTATGAGGAACTGCAGGTTTAGGAAAAACCTTTCCCTGCACCATTGCTGAGCAGATGCCTTCCCCTGACGCCGCCGTGGCACAGGACTCGCATGCACACACATCCCTACGAGGCCCACGAGCCACTCCACTGCTCCCAGAGATGGGGCTCAGAAACCCAACGAAAACAGATGAGACTTATTCAGAAATAATACAATATTTGTGCAGAGGGAAGATGCTGCATGGTCAGTCTTCCTCCGGAAGCTTCCCAGGTATGTGTGTACATGATTTGTGATCTTTGTGGGGGTAACAAGTGCTAAGAGCAAACAGCAACTAAAGAGTATGGGAAAAGATGAGAGAAGTTTGCCTAAATGGACCACCCCCACTCCCTTTAGAGCTCACAAAACTCACTCCTCTTCCTCCCCTCATGTGAACCAGTGTACACAGAGGGGGTGAGTACGAGCAGCCAAGAGGTTCAAAGCGGGCTCTGCAAGTTCCTTCCTACTGCAGATCTTGGAAGACTGGACTTCCAGCCAACACCAGAGTCTTCTTACTTCTGCTGGTAATAATGAAAACTGGGGCACAGGGTTTGTTCTAGTCTGTTGAAAACAGGTCCCCAGCAGATGGCAGAGGTGCCAGACCTCCTGTGACATTGGGCAGCAGTGACAGGTCTGGAAGGCTCTGGATGTGGGATTTCAGCTCCTTGCGCACCTGGGTTACCCGAGCAAGCTTCTGTTTATATTCCTGAGGGAAAGAGACAAGAGAACAAAGATTAAGCACAGGTTAATTAATAGTGCTGTTAGTTAAGCCAGGAGTATCTTCCAGGTGAGGACTCACAGAAGGTGGCCAGGCCCCGGTGCTCTGAGCGACTGCTGGCACGACTGCAGACCCTGCCATCTGCCCCAAATTCACAGCCTGCCCACAGGCTCTGGCATCCCTAAACTAATAACCCTGCCTTCCCTTACTAATTTTACATGTAGAATGTCCCCAAACCGGCCCACACTGGGGCCTGAGAGAGCATTTGAGAGAAGTGTCACTGCAGAGTTGCTTTATCCTTGTGTTCTTCCCCAAATACTGACTCCCAGCTGCTGCCAGAGTGTTCCTCTGACACCCCTCCGCTGCCAGAAGCCACAGGCTGAGGCACACCACAGGTATTACTATGCTGCCAAAATGCTCATTGCTTTCAAACTTGATCAATTTTGAACCCTTAATTAATCCAATTTTCCTTTTCAAGTCATTAAATCAAACCCAAGTTTTGGTTGTCAAACAGGGCCTCCTTTATGAGCTCTCATTACAACGCCAGCAGCTGTGCCGTGAGACTGCCATGGCAGGGACACCATGGAAACACGTGTAGGATCACTGAATGTAAACCAGGGAAAGGCACATCCACACTGGATACAGACACTAAAATCTTCAGGATTTTATTACAGAGGGAAAAAAAGAGCAAGTTAAAAATCTCTGAAGAGGAAACTTGCAAGTGGTTTTTCCACAAATGAGGTCTGGATTGAGTAGTAAAAAGTGCAGTAAGAAATCCCTATCCATGTGCAGAAATTCCCCCAGGTCTCAAGAGACACCAGTGACTTGTGTTCATAATGAGGAGAGAGAGGAGGAGTTCGGATCCTGAAAATGGAAAAAAGAACTGTACCTTGGTCAATTCTGTTGAGAGGCCACTTAAGAGCAGCCCAACACACATCCAAGTCATCCAATCCAGAAGATTAATTAAAGACTGTTTCTGTAATTTCCAAAGTTTTGTGATTCTATACATTCACGTAACAGTCACAAAAGACAGCAATAGAAGGAATAAAACTCCAGCAGCACATAATTTCTTTTGGAATGTGCCAGTCTTTACTCAACTACATGTGGCCTACTTTTCATGGCACCTCCAGAATGCAGGAAACAATGAGCTTAAGAAAAAACCATACACAGAACTGACTGCCACACAGCCAGCTAGAATATCAATTTACTTTTCATTTCTTAATTACTTGGCAAAGAGAACAGAAGCTTATATCTCTGAAGATCAAATGCAACTAGGCACATGTTTAATCAAAACATCTTTCTGAAGAGTTTACAACTTTAATCCAGACTTTCTAACCTTCTCAGTGATGGAAATTCTCTTCACCTTCTCCAAACATCAAAGCACAGCAGTTCCTGTGGGGTTACAAGCAAGGAGTTTACACTCTCTGTGTTTCATTATTTTGAATTAGAACAGTGAGAGCAGCCATCAATCGCAACAACTCCCGATACCCCTGCAATGGCTATGTAAGTATATCCCATAATTTCCTGCCAGCACCAAGTAAGAATGTCTTTTAACAGCCTATTTCAAACTTAAATCCTTTATGAGGCCCAGTGAGTTAATATAACTAAACACTTCTGTTAACATACACAGGATATACAGTGAAATAATCAAGTCCAAATAAAGCCCTCCCAGCTCCATAAACTGCAGGGTGCTGTTCTCATGCCTAGAGAACAGTAACAAAAAAAAACCAAAAAACAACCTCAAGGTGCACACATTAATTTTGTGAGGATTTGTCTTGTTTTAATGAAAGACAGAGAATCAGGACCAAAATAAGAATGCACCCTAGTGACATCCCTAGTCACACTCTTTGGGGAATTCTCAAAGAGGGAAACAAGATGAGAAAGTCCTGAGATGAAGACAGAGAACAAAAGCAAACACCCCAGATTCTTGAGCATTAATAGAGAACAGCAGCAGATAAAGAGGGGTGCCACAGAGGCACAGCATTCTGACACTGGGGATTCTTCTCCAGAAGAACGTGGGAGCCAACCTGGGGAAAGGGAGACACAGAGCCCAGAGTGCTCAGCTCAGGGCTGGCACATCCCCAGTGCTGGAGGCAGGAGACAGCAGCACACCAGCTCCCGCACACACGGCAGAGACAGCAGGAACATCTATTGTGCTGCTGTACTCCAAATGCTGGCAGAGAGAAGCTGGAAGAGGCTAGACTTGGAGATCCACAGAAGACAATCTCAAAAAATATTTAAAAATCCATAATTCAGGCCATTGTCAGGGAGTGATGGATATCAAGCCAGGAAAGAACGAGCAGCGCTTCCTCCTCAAGAATGCCAAACTGTCAAGAGTGAGTATCAGCAGGTGTTTCTTTTTTCTGTAGTAATTCCCACTAAAGACAGGAACAAAAAAAAGAAGGGCAAGGCAGCTGGCAAGTCCTCCAGGTCTGATAAATGGGCAGTGAAGATGAAAAGGAGTTGAAAATTCCAGGCATAAGCCAAGAAAATACCTCAAATACGGCTTGAATTGCCAAGATCCACACAAAACCATTATGCGTTTATGGATCCAATTATGGATCCACATAAAACAATTATGTAAAAACAGGTACACCCTCCATGGAAAGACTAACGTCCTGCCATTTTCAGGGCAAAACTGACGGGGTGACCAGGATCCACCACTTGTCACGGACAGTCAAGACTGGAATGCGATGGCTTTTGAGCTGAAGATGATTTGCGTGACCATTACAGTTATATTAGATGCAAACAACATTCCTTCCCCAGAAGAGCTACTCAGGGGAGGGAGAATCTTGCCAGTGCCTTGCCTGACAGCCCAGTTCTCATAAAACTGAACACTGACAAATGAAGTACCACCAAGATGTGTCCAAACCACATTGCTGTTGGCAAACATATAGACTTAGGAGCAATTCCTCTGCATATTAACAGCACCAACCTGCTTCCAGATTCACAATTAACAGCTTCAAGTGTTTAGGAAAATATTGCTCTTAGCATGTCCTTATTTTCAGGGATACTCTACATTGAGGGCTACATGGAACACTGAGTTATCAGGAATATCCTCCCAATTTGAAGAGAGACTTTTGTATGCATGATGACAAAAAATAAAAATCAAGTCACCTTGAAAACCACATTCCTTTCAATTCTAAGTAATTCCACCTTACTAATAAGTAAATGCAATCATTATCTAGTCAACACCAAAGGGCTAAATCATATCTGTTAAAAAACAAATGGAAAAAATAAGAGAGAGAAAAAATTCTTACAAGGAAAAGGCAGCAACAGCCCCCAAACCATTAAAAACTGGCTCAGAAAAATATCACTAAATTCAGGAATGGAAACTAAGAGGGAAACCAAGATTTCCTAGAATAGATGAATACTTACTGGACAGATTGGATACACATCACAGAGCATGGCAGAAAACTGTCTGCTCCATGCTTAACCCTCTCCATCCCTCTGGGTCTGAGATGCTGTGCTGAATCCTGGCAGAGCTGTCAAGGAGTGGAGAGACCATGAGCCAGAGCTGGGACAGGGAATGCTGGCTGCTCCCCTCAACAACACAGAGGAGCAGAGACACGGAACCCCCTTCCAGCTTGAGGGTTTTGCTTTTTCCACAAGTTCTGGCCATATTCTGCAACACGGGACTCTGGAAGCAGGTTTTATGGGAAACCATGTTTTTCATGTAGCCCATGACGTGCTTGGAAACTGCACCTTGCAGATTTTTCCACAAGCTCCTTCCATTCCATGAAACTGAACAGCACCAAGTGCAGTTAAAAGAAGCTGCTGCTTTCTGAGGCCTTCGTTTGTACTCTGTGTCGAGCTAATCGCCTCACTGCTCAGTAGGCTTACATTAATAGTATTTGGATGCTATTTGCTTTTTTAAGACAAAATAATGAGATCTCTGCTGTAAGCAGGAGTTTCACGATGATACAGAAAAAACTGGCACTGTGCCACACGGATGCTTTCGCTAATCAACATTCTCTTTCAGTGCGTGGCGTTCTACATCCTCAGTGGCCAAGAGAATTAGATACTCAGTCCTTGAAACAAATGCAAAATCAGAATTAACCACCACTGAATGAATCTGACAGAGTGTTTCATTCCAAAGCAGCCTTGCTTGAACATTATAGAACTGACTGTAATCAACATGACAGGAAATTCATCCTGAGCACTGCTGCGTGGCCTGGTTCACCTTGTCACGTTCCACAGCACGGATTTCAGCTTATTTTGGCTCAGGGTGTGCACTGGACACGTCCTCTCCTGCGCAGGGTCGAGCAGGAACATGCTGCAAGTCATCACAGCAATTGCATCTACTGAAAAAACATCTAGCTAAGCATTAATGAGAATTTGGGAAGTGAATAGCAAGAGCAGCCGGTCAGGCACAGTTTTGATATGTTGCAGCTTGAGCCAGCTGTAGGAAAGCAAAAGACCACGAGTCAGGGGAAAAATACACCAGAGGCTCAGCAGAAATTCACAGAGTATGTAGTGAAGTGAAAGGTCTGACAGCCATGTGATAATGTTCAGGTAAAACCTCTCTTTAAAAACATTAGATACACCACAGTACTGCAGCAGATTAATTAGGTACTCCTTAGCTTCTGCTCCTTGCCACTTAACCTATGTAAAGTATTTTTAAAACATAGTCACTAGAAAAAGAACAGAAAGGAAAACTTCTGCCATTGCACAAGTTCATTGCATCAGAACCCACCTCAAAAGCAAAGTGAAACTAAATGCCAGGGTGAAGCCAGGTTTCCTCATCCTGCAGCAGCACTAAACCAGCAAATCTGAGTTTTTGTCTGAAAGATGCAGTCCAGGAATCAGAGCTTGAATGATGTATTTCCTTACAGAGCCTTCAGTTCATTTTCAGACCTTAAATTTGTTCAGTCTTGCTCTTTTAAATTTGACAAGGCTTCTTTCTTCTGCGACATCGCTCATCACACTTCAGCAGAGATGGTGTTTCTGCTCTTGGCAGATACACGCTCTCAAACCGTAACTCGTTTCCTTGCTCTCCTCTTTGTTTAGGAGAACAGAAGAGGCAGCAGTAGAGGCCTCCACAGAGCATTTCTCCAGCTGCTGGGAATGCCTCAAACTCTGCAGAGCTCAAAAGCTCTCAGAAAAAGCTCAGGCTGCTGCCACTGTACAATGGACACAAATCCTCATTTCATTTGCCAAATATACCCTTCCAGAAATAAACATTGAGGGGGGTGCATTTGATGTTCACAACAAAAATCAACATCTAGGGCACGAGCCAACAGCTGCATATTCACCCATCCAAGCATCTTAATGCTTTTATAGCTAAGGAAGAGCGTGGTCATTCACTTCAGTAAAATGCACAAAAACATTGTATGTTAATACTGTAAGATTTTTATTTGCTTTTATTGTTTAGTATTATTCTGTTTGCAGCACTACTATAATTATAAATACCTACAAGCACCTACAAAATGAAAGGACTGTATCTTTGCATCGTGCAAAGAAACACAGCTGTTGCCTCGAGCCATACATGGCCCGACAGACCCACATTCCCTGCGGCTGTCAGCTCATCACATCCCTGCACAGCAGCCTGTGCTCTTGTCCCACACCCAGAGGCACCAGTGGCTCACAGCTGGCAGGACTGGTGCACAGCCTGGCATTTCTTGCCCCGTTAGTCACCAGTTTGGTCCTACAGACCCAGGTCTGACACTGTGTCCAGGTGCTCCAGCTCAGTGTCTCCCTGCCTGGGTTGCAGAGCTGACCCCACTCTGCTGCTGGTTCCCACAGCTGCTCCTGCTACTTCATGCATGTAAAATACTGACAATTTTGTTTCCTGGCAGGAACCCTAAAACTTCATCTCCTGTTTCACTGTCTAAACCACTGAAAGGAATATACCACACAACCCAAGAATTCCTGTCTGAGGGAAGCAGCAGCCACAAAGCCGTGCCAACAGTGACACACTACAGAGACACAGGCAGTGGAAGCAGCACAGCAATAAATTGCCTATTAACCCACTGAACTAAATTGTATTTCAAGAAAATGTGTAGTGCCGGGCAGTCCAGAAAACCTCAAGTGAGAATGCACTTCATCCCTCAGAGATGCATTATCAAAGAGGGTTTGCAAATTTGTGTGGGCACAGCATTAACACCTTATTAAAGGTGCCTTGAAGCCATGAATATTAAAACCCACAAACATCTAAAAACCCTCAGAGCTCTCAGCAGGACTCTGAGTGACAATTTTTCAGCTGCAGCCAAGAGTCAGAATATTTCCCTTAAACTGGAGCTTAAACACAGTATGTTCTTTAGATTTATAGCTGCAGACATGTAAACACACACTTATTTGTGCATACACCCCTCCATACACACTGCCCTACATACACGTACTGCCTGTGCTGCAGCGTGTTCCTCACCCCCCCTTTCACCAATACAGCTGCAGAAGGTGTGTGGAGGAACTGCCTTCACCGACTGCAAATCAAACCAACAATTCTGAACGCACAATCTTCTCTCTATTTTTACTGCCTCTTCTCCCCATCAGATTAAAATAACCCTCCTTCCACTCACTCCAGGTTTTCTACTGTCAGTAGTTATTTCAGGTACCCATGAAGCTTCTACATAATTTGCCATTTCCTTGCACTACTTTTCCTTGGTTCTTCCAGTCTCATCTATTCATCTGACTTCATTTTACAGCTGCCTGGTACACCAACATGGGATGTTCTCCCCACTACATTTCAGTTTTACACAAACTAATTCCCTGGATTTGTTCTCTGCCTGCCATGCATTCCAGAAGAGTGCTCTGACTTCAAAAGACAATTCTCCTTGAAGTTCTGCAGGCTCAGGTGCTGGAGGACAAAAAACCTCCCCAGCTGATTGTGCTCAGTAATTGTAATGGGGCAGCAATGGCCAAAAATAACACAAATCAGGAAACTTCCACTAGAAGTTCAACACTAATGTGAGATACAAGGACACCTTATCTCATTCTTATAGGAACAACAGTTCCTGGTTCTGTATCTGTCTGAAACTGGATTTTATTTCCTGTCATCTGCTATTGTGAATGTCCAAGCCACCTCTGATCTAAACCAGCCATGAAAGATCAAACAGCAGCTGCAGTATCAAGCCCACAATCGCTGAGCAAGATGAAGCACCATTTAAAAAGAAATTCAGTGTTCAGATGTTGAATGACAATATCCCCCATACCTTTCAGGAAGTTAACCTGAGGAATACTTGCCTTTGAAAATATATGCCTTGTTATAGGCTATTTAGTATCAGTTTGGGGCCAGCTGATTTTACTGACTGGTAGAATGAAAGAAAATCTACCTTCTTAAGGGCTCTTAGACTACAATGAAAATACCACAACACCACTCCCAGGATAAAGGAATCCTAATTATTACACTTTGATTTTTTTCCATTGCTACCCTAAAACCAGAGTTTGTCCACATGTTATGATCTTCAGGCTCTGTGCCAGCTTTCTCCCTTCAAATCACCAGTGCTTCTTTGCCCCTCTGCCCTTACTCGTGCCAGCCATATCCACGCTGATGTGTAACTCCTTTCCAAAGCCCCCTTCCTCAGCAGTGTCCCTCAGTTAAACAGCCTTACTGCAACTGATGGCAAGAGCTTTGTCACAGGGGTTTGACATGCAGAGCATTAGCCCACAAGACACAAACATGCTGAGTTTATCTATGTTTTGACAATTTGCTGTTTCATGAGGGACAGCATTAACAGGATTAGTAAACAACTGCAGCTCTTTAGACCACAAAAGCTGCTTCTCAAAAAGACACAGATTAGCTACTTTCATTGCTATCACAGTGAAAGACTTTGCGAGTAAATAAAATACAAAAAACATCCAGAGTAATTTCCACATTAGGTATTTCCATCTCTTAAAATACAGCCCTGACTTTCATTACTGTCAGAAGCCCCTCTCCCCAACCAATAGCCTTGGCTAGATGGGGATGGTGAAGTAAACAATCCATCTTTATCCAAACACACTCTCTCATCTAAGTCAGGAAACTTACAGCACAAGAGGAAAAACTCATAGTACCAAAGATTCTGGAAAAGATACCTCAAGAGAGCAAAGCCTACAATGAGTAGATACGTAAAATTAGATTGTTTTAAGTTATTTTCTCATTTCAGACCTTGCCTGAGTAAATGTTTTGCTTTTTTTAATACATTTTTAATTGCTACAAGTTTCAGATCCTTCTAGTAAAATGCTTATTAGCACTACAAAGAAAAATCCAGGCTTATCAATACTGTGAGAACATCAAAGACTCAAACAAAACTGATAAGCAGATCTGGCCTGCCTTATCTGTAACCAGCATCTTCCACTGTTTATTAACCCTCTACAAGGGCAGAACAATGGAACGCTGTAATCAGGCAACATCCCTCACTGAGGTTTGAGAGCTGACACGAATTTCAATGTGCCTCATGTTCACTGTTGGAGTGGCATTTCCTGCAACTCTGTTTAGACTGCTACAGCACTGAGGCTACCTTGTCTGGTGGAATGACAAAGATGCCAACCCAAACAGATATTTAATAACATCCTAATATTTAAATAAGATCATTCTTTATTTTCTGATGTTAGGAAGAACTAGCCTAACCATGAGCAAGCAGCCTGTCCCATTGCCATCAGCAGGATTACTACTGTTACCAAAGCAGCTCAGCCAGCAAAACACTTAATTTTCAGGATTACATTCCTGCCTCTGCCAGAATTACAATTTTCAAGTAACATTCCTTATCAAAAGGGCATTTTCCAAACAAAAAACCTCCATGATTGTCACAACATTTCAGCTAATGCATTAGAGATTTTATTTCATGTTGTCATTATAGATTTCTCAGTTTCACAGTCTCAAACTGACTCAAAATTATGAATTGTTCTGGGCCTTTTAAAACATTATTGTGCAGTATTTTGCTACTTATTTACTGCCTTTCTTAAAAGCAAACAGCAGTATGTCTATTACTTATGTATTTTTTTGACATACACATAGGTGCCCTTCTTTAAGCAAGAAAAAACCCCAAAACCTGACCCAAGACTTCCACAGAAAATAAAACAGTTGCCAAACAAGATTTGGTTTCATGGCATCATCTGTGTCCATGTCTTAAAGTGTTTTTTCTGACTCACTCGTAAGACTGATGCTATGCTTGAAGAAATTCAGTCACAAGACACTGAGAAACTCCAACATAAACACACGGCAAAGAAAACACTCAAAATGAACTTTATCTGGGAACAATGTTGCCGAGCTGTCAGAGGACGAGGTTTGCCATGAGAGTAAACAGAGACTGCAATTGCTGCAGCACAGTCTCCTTCCAGGAGATTTTGTCCTCCACGTCCCCTCCCATCCCACCCCGCAGCAGCTGCTCATCACCAGCACCGCGGTGCAGAGAAGCCCTTAATGTGCCGCCAAGGGGCAGTTTAGCAGATGGCAGAGTGACATACAACCAGAGTCATTAATTAAACTCCCTGCTAGTCCCACAAACAACATGCTGCCGAAAGAACTTCCATGGAGAAGGCACATTTTGGATAAACAGCTGTAAACAGCTGGCTGCACACACTCCAACAGCCCTGGGCTGAGCAGGGGGCTCAGCTCAGCCCCAGGCTGTTTTAGGGTCCTGCCCTCCCTGTTCGAAGGAGCTGCACAGGAAACACAAGTCATTGTCTTTCACCACGAGCCCCATTTACACTCCACCACAGAAGCTGTGGGTAAGTGGCTGTTAAAGGATGGAGAGCAGAAGATCTGACTTAAACTGCTTCCCCTAATCAAGCAGGGGCTGAGGAGGCAGATGAAGGACACCTAACCACAGGGAAAAGAAACAAAAAACCAAGCAATATAAAAAACCCCAGCTAATTATGGCAAAGGGAGGTCAATTTTTTGAAAAAGGGGATGTCATAACAAAATAAGGTATGTGTTGGGCAAGTCTATTTTTCTTTAAGAAGTATAGAGCTCTGGGCCTTCCAGGTGCATGGAAACAATCTAGACTGAACATCAGAAGAGATCTGCACTCTCCAGATATGACACTGCTTTCTTACTCTAAGTGTAAAGACAACCAGAACCTAAATAACCGAGAACCAAAAGTAAAGGTAACACCTGGAATCACGTAGAGATAACACCTAGAATCATCTCCCTGAGGAGAAACCCCCAGATTAGGAGTCCAGGGGGAGCGTTTGGTGAGCCAGTTGTTTTGCCAGCCCCAGTAACAGGCACTCACCTCCAGCTTCTTCTCCTTCTCCGTGAGCACATCCTTCTGGTTCTGGGTGTACTCGATGAGCATCCGTGCCAGCTGGCGCCGGTCCTCCAGCTCGGCCGCCAGCCGCCCGTTGTACTCGGCCAGCAGCAGACACGCCTCGTCCACCGTCTTCGACAGCCGCTCCGCGGCCTCTTTGTCTGCGTGCAAAAGCGTTGGGTGATTTAGAGGACAAAGTTTAAAACTCCCCATTGTTGACAGAAGGGTTGCGATTCACGAGCCGCAGGCACAGTAACATCTTGTTCGTAAATACACGTCTGGCTTGACAGGAAAAGAAGGGCTGTTATCACAGGGATATACAGGAAATAGGACATACAGCCTTCGTGGGCTGTATTTTAGCCATGGACATAACTGACTGCATTTAATCCTTGCAGAGATGTCAGTGAAAGGGGGGATATAAATCTATGAATAGTAAGCCTCTATGAACAGGTTAATTGAAATGTTAGGAAGTACCTTCAGGTAAACAAATCAGGTGGTTTCTACATTTAAACACAGTGTGCACTTGTTAATTCCTCTTACATATGAGAAATTTCAAATGTATTGACACAAACCTAGGAATTGCACGAAGTCCAGTTGGACACTGCAAGATTATAAAGAATCAAATAAGTGATAGTTCATAATGAGTTCTGAATTAAAACTACCTCAAGGAACAAGAGTCAAATCAGTTCAACCTCTAAATGCTTCTATTAAAATTACTTTTCAAATGCAATTGCAAAAGTTAAACACAGACTGACAGATTAATGGGAGTAGCAATTTGCCTTTTCCATAGCAATCAAGGAGTATGTGTGTACTCAGCACAGTCTGATAAAACTTCAAGATATCTTAACAGTTGAGATGTTCAAAAGCGAACACATCCAGTTGAGAACTCTGGCCCAATTTCCTTCATATTCTTGCAAAATGCTGATGATGCTCTCAAAGTACAAAAGCCTCAGTTCAAGCCAAAAAAATGGAAGCAGCTATATAAATTTAATCTCCAGTGTTACTTCACAGGATTACTGTCTGTTAATTACCCTGGAACTACAAAGCAAGGACACAAAAGCAGGGATTCACTCCACCATACATTGTGATTATTTAAAAAAAACCCCCCACTTTGATTTCTAAGTTATTCTTTGGACCCACGTTCATTCATCTTCCAGTCTCATACCTGTAATTTTCTCCAGTAATGAAACATCTTGAACTTCCTGAGGCAGGGAAGCAATTTTTTGCCGCACTGTCGCATCTCCTGACGCTGCATTTTCCAAGTCTTGTAGGGCTTTGATCAAATCCTCGGTCTACAAGAAGTGAGGCAACAGTAAAACCAGGTAACCTTAACCACATCCATCTCCCAGGGATGTGGCCACTGCAGAGGAGCTCACCCACCTCTGAAAGGCACCATGTGGGGAATGTTTTCTTCAAGTAATTTTTAAACCTAACACAAGGAGCATTCACTGAGTTTACACTATCCCAGTGTTTAGCTCCTCCTGCATAATTACAGCAGGGTCATCCTTTTCAAGACTCCGCAGTGGGAAATTTCTCAGCCCAATTAAGAGAAGTGATCATTTCAGACATAGCTGAGAAGGACATGACCACACCAGTCTGAGAGAACCACCAGCCCTGTGTGCTGCCTCAAGCTGGGAGTGAATCTTCCACCCAAGCATCCCTGACAGTCTCTTCGCCTCCCTGGAGTGTGCAGGCACCTTTTTGTTCTGTTCCAAAGCTGCATTCTGACAGAGCAAAAATACCCAACACCAAATTTCCATTAGTCCAAATAAAACTACATTAGATTTCCATCATGACAAGGTTTAGAATCCTGTAATTTGTTACTGACCATAAACTCCAGTGATGCTCTCCCCATAAGGCAAACTTTATAATGTCCCAATTTTGCAAAGCCATGGCTGCCCTCACCCAGCTCCCTGCAAGCACAAAGCTTTCTGCAACTGAACTGGGCTCCCTGGTGTCCTCTCAGCTCATCTCTCAGCTGGCTTTAGTGCACTGAGGAAAGATGTGTCAGTTTGAATTAATTCACTCAAAATGCATCCAAACTTAAAAAGGACATGGATGAGGACGGCTCTAGGAGGACCATCCCTGACATGTTGTATTTCCTCCTTGCTCAAAAAAATTTAAACAGAGAAACTCCCTGAACAGGAAGAACAAAGTGTTGCTTTTTTGTTTTAAAAATCCTGAAGTACAGGAGGATTTTGAAACAGAACATTAGGCCCATAAACACAACCAGTGATTTTTAAACTACAGTTCAATAGTTTGAAAACTAAGGAAAACACTGACAAATTTTAAATAAATATTTTCTTAATCTGAAAAACAAAGAGGTCCATTACCTAATATTTACTACTTCCTTGCAAACTGCAAATCATTTCCAACAGTAACAATGTTTATAATCAAGAGAAACCATAAGCTGCAAGGCATCTGGAGGTAAAAACAACAACAAAAATTTCACTTATTTCCTTGACAACTGTTATTTATTTTTATTTTTCAATGTTTACAGTTTACCAGATGGATGGTGTAATTTTTTATCCTCTTCAAATAGACTCTGGGTTAACATATGTTCATTCTGTAGCCTCAAATGGCCACAACGATTTTCTATTTCACTCCAACTATTTCCACACCAGCAACCAGTGAGCCTCTAAAGTCTTCAGTGCTGGTTTTCCTACCAGCTCCATACAAATGTAACAAATGCTGTGCTTTTTAACAACTTATGGAAAGAGATGGCCTATGAAAGAAAATTGTGTATTAACTGTGTCACTGCTTTAGGTTTTAGAGGTTACACATAGATCTTAAAAAGAATTTAAAATATGGCCTGGTCTTCTAGCACTCCTTTGAGATTCTTTCCTGGCAGTACTACTCAGACCTTGGGTTAGACTACCTTGGAATACCTCTGGAATTGCTCAGAAGTGACACACTACTGCAAGTAGGAAAAAGGAATCTGTTGCATTTTGCACGGACTTCACAACCCCAAATTGCATCTCGCCACTAAACCCGTTTCACTTGTTGTCAGCTCCACCTTGTGGCTGTGACACAGGGGAGGTGGCCGTGACACAGGGGAGGTGGCCGTGACACAGGGGAGGTGGCCGTGTGGCTTCCAGAGCTCCTCCCATGCTCCACCCATCCTACATACCAGCAGTGGCCCGGCACTGGGGTCTTGGGGTGAGTAGCTCCCAGGGTAATCATCATCTTCCTCCTCTTGTATTTGCTGGAAAGTTCGCTTTAGAGACTTCTTCTCCTCTGCAACTGAAGACATAGAAACAACTCATTTAGATGCCAGATCTGCCCACCTTAACTATCTCTACTTCAAAGAATTACACCAGATGGATACTCTGATGATTAAGCCTCTAGGGGACGACCACAGCTGGACTTTAATGTTGGCATCCTATTCCAAACACTCAAATGCAAAACAGAAATAAAAGGTTGATTTTGCCCCCACATGGATCTCTGTACACGCTAGCCTGAGGATACACAAGCAGTGTGCACTTCACACACGTCTGTGTCTCTTATAATGAAAGTAGGAAAGGCAAATAAATGTGCTATTTGCCAATAAATGACAGATTTCAACCCTGCTCAGATGCTCTAGCTAGCACTGAGCATACAAGTGAGAATTTCTACCAGTAGAAATGAAGCACTGATGTGAAGGTACACAAGGACAGAAGAACTTCAAGTTATGTTTCTGCATCAGCTATATGCTCACTATGGTCCCACAATCAACACAGTAATTGCTGGTTATTCAACCTTCCACTCTTTCATTAAAATAAGGGCTTCAGGACAGCTCTGTGAAACTACAGCTCCAAGATGTGACAGCAACAACAGTGATGGGCAGAGCATGAACTGATCTCCAAGCAGGTAACCTGCAACACTTCAGAAACAGGGATGTCATAAAGCAAGACAGCATTGGTTAAATGAACCTCAGCATGGCAAACATTAGCTTGAAAGGGAAGAGACAGTTTATTTAAATGAGTCAGAAGTCTTTAATGAAGCCTTTGATCCAGCCACAGAACCTTCAAAAGAAGGTAGATCATTTTTCAGACTTGCCACCAAAGATAATAAGATCCAGGGTAATTTGTAAGAAATCTTTGGACAGCCCTAAGAACATCTATTCAATGGAATCAAGTCTTGCCAAGATATCACGGAGTTCAAGAACAGACTCTGTATATACTTTGGTTCACAGGAAAATCCAAGATCATTCAATTTAAAACAAAACCAGACTGTCCTGTTCAATTTAAAACAAAACCAGACTTTCAAACAGAAAAGTCTGTCCTTAAATGCAGAGTTTTGCCTGCCTTGTCAGGTGGGACATATGAAAAAACTTCACTCTAATGGAGAGAAATCAGAGGTGCTGTTACATCCTGCTCATGGCAGGAAGAGCTGAACGACCTTCCCAAGGCAGACACAAACACGTTAAAGAACAGACTCACTCAACAGAAGGCAAAGCAGCACAGAAAAGTTACCCTAAAACAAATGAATTGTTGACATTTGCTAGAAAAAAAGCTACTTAGGCTAGAAAAAGGACAGTTTAATTATTGTATGTATCCAACTGATGTATAAATGCATGATAATCTAACTGACAAGCCAGTGAGGCACCAAATCAACAAGGAAAACAGCTGCTGCCCACTGAGGTCTGCAAGAAGCACGAGTTGGGTTGAACAGGAGATGAGCAGATGATAAAGTGGCCAAAGAGAGCATTTAAAATTACCCAGCCCAACACAACAGGCCATCAGTATTTATCACTTGTATGTACTTATCATAAAATAATTAACCAAGAGAGGATAAACACAAGTCAACCAACAGAAGAACGCATGACCACAGCGATCACACAAGCGAAAATTAAAATGAGAGCTGGGATTCAAATTGCTGAAGAGTTATTCCTGCTGTGTTGCCAACTGCTCTACCACAAGACACAGCATTACACCTGCTCACCACTCTGACACAGAGGATTCAGAATTCATTGAATATTCCATCTGAACAAGGCCAAGTGAGTCTGACTGGAATCACTCTGAAGTAGGTAGTGCTGAGCACCTGCAAACCTAAGCACCAGTCACTGGAGAATCCTAGAAACACTACCTCAATTTCATCAAAATAGAAAAAAACCCCACGCTTATTTGCAAACCCAAGAGCATATGGAGCAAAAGGACCCCTGAAAGAGAACAGAAGCACAGCACAGACTACAACACACCCTGCTTGGGTAACTTACAAAATGTGCCAGCCAGGAGTAATTTAACCATCACAGTCTACACTAGCAGAAAAGTGTGTCAAATCCAGCCACAGAAGGGGAAAACAAGCACTGAGAGCATCCAGAACTGATCAGAATGTAATGCATATCCAAAACAATCAAGATACCCTTGTAGAATACAGACAGCTTCTTCTATGAAAATCAAGAGCCCACCTCGACATGGACATAAAGAAGAAAGAGAAACCCTGATGAAGTCAGCTCTCCTGCTTTGCTGTGCTCTTCACAGCTCAGAAACTGAACCTCCAAAAAGCCTCCAAGGGGCAAAGCATTCCCCATTTCTCAAAAACGACAGACAACTGCTGTCCTAACAGCTTTGCAGTGACACTCCAGGCTGTTATTACCTTGCTGTTCCAGAGTCCACAGAGACCTTCAAATGTATTTCTGCATCAACTTTTATGCTTCAAACCATCTCTGGTGGCTTGAGGAAGGTTACGGTGTCAAAGGCCTTGCTGACAACTAAGAGCTTTTCCTGTCAGCTGGCCACCTGAGGGATCTTCCCATCTCAGGTGTTCACTTATTTTGTCCTCAGCTCTTGATGCCTGTTTTTAGAGGTAAACAGGCTTCTAATGATCCAGCACCCCCTCCAACCATCCCAACTCCTTCTCTCTTAGGGAGTAGATTACCTGTGGTTGCTGAAGTTCTCATTACAATACATAGTTGTTGGCAGCCTCTCCTAGGGTGAGCCTAACTGGAGCTGAGCTGCTCCAAAACCATACCTAGTCCTGTGTCCAGGTGCTTTTATTTCAGCTACCCTCAGAAGCCAACCCGCCTGCTCTCCTCTCTGTTATTCCCTATATTTTAATCCAGGTCTGACTTTTTGTGCCAGAATTTGCAACATAAACACAATGAGAGCAGTCGGGAAGCAGCTCAGTTCTGTGTTAGGAGTGACACACTCCTACATCACAGCACACTCAAGGACCTTCTTCAACTGCCTATTACAAAGGCAACAAAAAGAAAACACATCAGCTATATCGGTTGTATTGCCTGAAGGGTTTCACATCAAACCTTTAAGACCTAGTTTTTCCAGTCTTTGAGAGAAATGGGTGGTTTTTCTCTTCCTTATTGCTTGTGAAAAGAAACATTCTACTAAAAATGAGATTAATGAGAAAGCAAATGCAAGCTTAACGAATACATTTAGAGATAAAACAATATATCAATATTCAAAAGCTCATTGCCATGCATATGCATATCTCCTTAAGGAACTCGGAAGACTAAAATCTGGTAGTCAGCTGCACCACTGAGCAGTCAAACCAGGGAATACAATGTTTAGAAAAGGCTGCTTCTCTTACCCCTCTGTCTCTCTGAAGGGAAATCAGCTCTGCTCCACAGCAAGAACTCAGCATGTGCAGACAACTGAATTGCTGTGCATTACCCAAGGCCTTGCTACTCACAAAACAAGAAACAAACTGTACCACTGAAACACTCACTCATGAGCTTTAAAGACATATTTCCTCACTGATACAGGACTCCACCGCATTTTGGCAAGTCTCACAACTCTAAGTGGTGCTCTCCAGACAAGCAGAACCATCCTGATCAGAGAGAAGCACCCACCAGCCCAGGAACTTAAGACACTACAGTATGAAAAACAACAGAGAACTACCTGCACTGACCTGTTGCCATACCTTGGGCTGAAGAAAAGAATCGTTATCGCAGCAGCAGCTGTTATCAACAGCACCAGGTGCTCTTAAGGAGCTCCAACATTTTAACAGCACAGCTTGCACCAATCTACAGACACTGACATTGCCTATTTCTCAGCTGTGTCTACTTTGTGTGTCCCCAAACCCAAGAAGCCAGAAGGGGTTTGGAGGAGCACTGGACTATGGTTTTCCACATTTACAACAATTGTTCTATCTGTAAACCAGGACACCTTAATCTCCATCTTGCTTACATTCACCTGTTTTGAAAATGGAATACAGTAACCACAAAAAAGCCTTCTGCAACCCACCAGAAACTCAAACACCAAGCTATCTCAGAAATCCATAAAACCCCCAGGTGAAGCTAGCTTTTACCATCAAGAAGCTAATTTGCACACACACCAGTCAAAACAAGTTAAAAACCCACAGGGTAACTCTGCTGAATTTTTCAAATTTCTTTTTGACCATGAATTGACAAGGCAGCAACATTCACACTCATGAAAAGGCCTGAACTTTCCTTCAAATTAAAGATACTACATTAATATCTCTAATTACCCTGACAAAAACTAAGTTTCTTGCCAAGCAAAGCTGTGCACACAGCAGTCCTTGAAGGGTTTGTAGTCCTTCACTCTGCTTCCCACAGACAAAGGTCTGTTGCTCATAGGAAGTCTGATTTTGTACAAATGTTTTTAAGTTGAGAAGACAACAGTAGCAGAAGTGGTTGGTACCACCAGCCAGAGGGAAAGGACACTGAGCAACAGATGGTTGCCAACTGACCAGGAAATAACACATGGTATCAATTATCAATGCCTTTAGATTCGAAGTTAAACACTTGTGAAACACTTACCCAGGTACATTAAATTAACAGTTTCAAATCCTCAGTTAATCAGGTCAGGATTATCAGGAGTATAAATTCTGTGCTTTGATGACAGACAGGTGCCTCATTCATTGCACCCAGACTAGAGGAACCCCAACACGAGCCAGTTCATGCGGAGACTGCTCACCTTCACCCCTCCGAGCACAGACTCCCTCTGCCTCCATATAGATGGGACAACCCCTTTGGTCAGGGCAGTTGGTTCACAACATTTAGGGAAAAAACTGCAAAAGTCACCTTCCAAAAGTTATACCTCAATCAGGGGCAGGTGGAAGGGCTCTGGTGTGAGCTGCTAAAGCACCCATCCAGCAGTTCTGCCCAAAGCAGTGTGCGAAAAAACACAAAGCTACAGCCAGAGACGTCTTCACATAAAGGTCTTATTTATGCTGACATCTTCATATTAATTCTACATTAAATACCAACTCAATCAGATCTTGTTTTCACCAACTAAGAATGGCATAAGAGCCCTTTACTAATGACCAAACCAACTCTCTCACACCATCACACCTCTGTGGGGAATAGAACAAAATATGACCAGAGCAGCAATGTCATTCCAGCTCGTTTGAAGACACCGACACTTCATAGAATCATAGAATGGCTTAATGGAAGGGACCTTAAAGGCCATCTCATTCCAACTCCCCTGCCATGGGAAGGGACACCTGCTACGAGACCAGCTTGCTCAAGGCCCCATCCAACCTGGACTTGAACACTTCCAGGAATGGAGCATCCACTCCCTTCATCTGCAAGGCGGACAAATATTCCCTTAACTGGAACACTCTTGGTTTTTAATGACCCTCGCCTTCCACACTTTAGGCATCCCACTGCTCCCCTCTTTTCACTGGAGCACTACCAGTAAAACACCTCCAAGTGCCATAGAAGAGGCAAGATCTGCCAAAGCAGTAAATCAAAGCACAATAAACACAAGCTTATGCTCAATTTCTCATGTCTCATGCAGTAATACGGTTCTACCTGGGATGTCCTAAGATATTAAATGATGCAAAGTTACGGATTTTCCCCAAATGACATTAGCTGGTGTAAGAAAAAAAAGAGACCAGACAAGCTTCTGGGCATATATTCCAGACTTCAATTATTCAAAACTCCTTGCTGCATCATAATAAAATACAATAACTATGGAAAACAGAACAATTAATATAAGAATGAAAGCACTAATGGTACTGAATAAGACATTCTAATAACCCAGCCGAGCAGTCTCAGAGATGCAGAGTGGGACACTTGACTTGAGGTGGACATAACAGTTCCCTGCATGACTGACTTGCTTTCACTCCAAAAGGCAGCCCTGGAGCACTCTCTCTGCATAAGCAGCACCAGAGATCACATCCAGTTAAGCTCCCAGCCACAAGGCACAAGACAGCACACCTGCAAACCAGAACCATGGGTTTAATGAAAATCAGACTTCTCAACACAGTCCTGAAGAACCTCCATGACCAGCCCTGGCAACAACTCAACTAAACAAGCCCAGAGCTCAACTCATCGCAGTATTTCCAGTGAAACATGCACCAATTTAAAAATGAAACACACATGACCAGCAATATGCATTTACCTTTTGTTTGGGGGCTGTTGGAGTCTTCCATAGACAGTTTGAGCTGCTGTATGAACTCGCTGCCATACACACTCCTCTCCTGCCAGATGTTCAGCAATCGTTCCAAGGGCTTCTTGCAGCCCTCGTCTGCTTCTCTGTTCAAAGATTAGGAAATCATTATAGTTCAGCTGATCAACACTCCTTATGTTTTCAGAGAGCATTTTCCAAACTGGCAGCTGCACCCATTGCAATATGCGATCATTTGGAGAGAATCTTGCTCATATTGTCTGAGACAAACTGTGCAAAACACACTTGTGGCAAATTTTCCCTTTTATTTGACCTAAAGATTGCCTGGAAGCGCCCCACATTCCCACCTCAAAGTAAGGGCAGGAAAAGTTGTGAAAGAAGAAACTTGCTATCATTCAGAATTTGCAATAAGAGTTTATAAAATGCCTCAAAGCTGACAAGTTTACAACTCAGAGTATTAATTTGAAACAGTTGTTTCAGTCAATAACATCCCAATTAAAAGCAGGTTGATTGGATCATTAGGCACTTAAATGCACTCAGAGTGTGCTCTGACAGTCAGACAGCCCTCCAGAACAGACAACAAATACCCAGAGCATTAATGTTGTTTAGCTGAGATAAAAGGAATTATTATGCCATTTAGAGACAGTCTTAACTAAACAACAGTGCATTTCTGATACGGTGGTGAGAAGCAGAAGTGCTGCATCACTTCTTCCCTTGCAAGTATGAAATTCTTCCTGCCTCCAGCAAGGATATTACTGATCAGGTAATCATAAGAACAAGCAACACACAAAGAAACTGCTCAAACCAGGAGGCTGGTGAGAATCCAGTGACCCAAAACATCAGCTCTTTTAAAGTCTTTTGACAATGGGGCAGAGCCATTCATTATGTGGCTTTAATAAACACACCCAACTGTTCAATTCCACTGCCCATAAACAGAGCTGCAAGATCTTTAGGCAACAATTGAAATAAAGTCCACAGGAGCTGCATGTAGAGAACAAACACGTGAAGCTGTGAAGGGCTGGTTCACACACAAAGTTGCCCATCTACACTGAACAGTCCCTAAGCAAAAAGCAGTCAGGATCCAATCTCTACTACAGAGAGGGTACAAGCACCCCCTAGACTTAAAAAACCAACAAAATCCAATTGAATTAAGCTTTGAATAACAAGAATGCAAGTCCCTAGAGAGGGAAGCTGAAGAAATACAGCAACATACCTGGCAACGTGAGAAAATGCATCCACAAGAACAGATTCAAATTCCCTGGTAAATTCAGGACCTTTCCTCTTGCTGTTCTGGATGACATCGTTTGCTAAATACAGGAAAGTAAGTTTCCTACTCGATTTTGCTGAGAAAGGGAAAAAAAAGAAAAGAAGAAAGGGAAAAAAAAAAAAAAAGGAGAGTTTGCATTTATTTCTCACTTCTTTCACCTGGAATCATTAACAAGACTTTCACAGTTGTTTATAGCTTTGCAGTCTAAAAACAAAGTTCAAAATATTTCCATGTTACCAAAGCAAATCATGGGCTTTGAAGTCAAGTAGCTCTCAATGTCCTCACTCCTACTCTTTTTTAATTAATGGATAAAACAAACATGAGTTTAATGCCCTTTGTGCACAGGGACACCTCAACTCTAAAAAACCAATAAATTTTAAACACGATTAAAACAAGCTGTTCTAACCCACCAGCAAATTAATAAAACAGTTAGTTTATTTTTTATTAATTAACTTCAAGGAAAAACACTTGAATAAAACCACATAACTCAGAACTGAGTGAAACTGTAGAAGAAAGCTATTGCGGAGACTCAAAAATTTTCCAAACAATGCTCCAAACATCAAATTTCTTCCATATACCTTAACTTTTCCTATTATGACACCACCAGTTTCTATTTCAATATGGCCAGAATCGGGGGGTTGCGCTGTTCCCCACAGCAAAGCAACCACGAACACGCAGAAGGCAGGAAACAAAAGGGCTCATTTCCACAACAGGGGAAACTCAGATCTTCTAAAAATTCATACATAAGCTATAAATGGCAACAACTAGCAATCACATAGGAGATACCCCAGCTGCTCCAAAGGGCTCCCCGTGCTGGTGCCCGCAGTGGGAATGCTGACACTGGCTGCTTTCAGAGCTGCGCTTGGAGACAGGGCATCCACACAGAATCCCAGAATGGTTTGGGTTGGAAGGGACCTTAAAGACCACCTCGTTCCTACCCCTGCCATGGGCAGGCACAGCTTCGACTAGGCACTGACAGCCTCCCTTGACTTCAGGATGAAGCCATCTGGGAAATTACCTTTAGTTAATCTGCAAGAAAAACAAGCACAAAGTGTTTCTGGATGATAGCATCAAAGAGTTTTACAGACTTGTACAACTACTTTTTCTTTGCTTATCTCCTCTCACTAATTCTGTAACGGGTGAGTTGTACGAATCCAAACCCAACATTTAAAAACGCAGCCAAACAACCAGAGCACTTCCAAGTTCACCTGAGCACACCCAGGGGAACGTAATTCGTACATCTCTTGTTTTACACCCAAACTGCCCGCCCAGAGCTGAGCATCCTCATCCTCTCCCTCTCAACCCACACTTGGCTGTGCCTCCATCCTCTGCCTTCCCAAAAACGCCGCCTGTATCACCAGAATACACCTCTCACACGTGGTATTCCCCCCAAAGTTTAGTAAACAACAACAATAACAGGGAAACAGCGCCCAGGCTCCCATAAACTCCCGGGGCACCAACTTCTCCCGGTGCCGACCCGCGGAGCCCCGCGAGGAGGAACCGGCCGCGCTCACCGGCAACTCCGCGGGCGGTCCCGGTACCCTCGGGGCAGGGCCTGCCGGAGCGGCCCCCGCCGGACAAACCCCCCGCGCACCTTTGCGGAGCTCCCGGTGCCACACGGCGACGATGGGCCCCGCGTGCTTGCGGTGGTGGATGAGCCACAGCGAGAGCGTCTGCACGCTCTGCTGGGAGTTGCTCAGCTCCGACAGCTTCTTCTCCAGCGCCGACTCCGAGAAGGAGGACATGGGGCCGGGGCTGCTCCGCCCGCGGAGGGGGCGCGGCGCGGCCTCACCGACAACAACCCGCCGGGGCNCGCCGCGGGGCGAGGGGCGGCATCGTACGGAGCGCCGGAGGGAGCCGGGCCGCACGGCGGGCGGGCACAGCGCATGCGCGACCATAACCAGCGCCTGCGCGCTGCGAGCACTCGCGATTTTTCTCACAGCTCCAGCCCACGGCCGCGGGAGCTTTGTGGCGCTGACAGCCCCGTTACCCCACTGTCACGCCACCGACGCATGCGTATTGCGGGCACCCGAGACTTTTCTCACAGCGCCCGCCCCGCGCCGCGGGAGCTTTGTGGCGCTGGTACCGCGCCGTCACTTCCGGCACCCTCAGGGCTGCCCGGCCTGGCCCCAGCGCAGCCCCGGCCCCGGGCAGGACCCCCCGGCACCGGGCAGGGCCCCGCGGTCCCCGGGCCCCCGGTATGGCCGTGTTCGACACCCCGCAGGCGGCGTTCGGGGCGCTGCGCCCCGTCTGCGTGCAGCTGACGCGGGCGCAGACGGTGGAGAATGTGCGGCAGCTGCAGGCGCACCTGGCCGGGGTGAGCGGCGCGGCCCTGCAGGAGCTGCAGGAGTACGTGCTGTTCCCGCTGCGCTTCGCCCTGCGCGTGCCGGGGCCCAAGCAGGAGCGGCTGGTGCAGAGCCTGGTGCAGTGCATCTCCTCCGTGCTCGCGGCGACGTGCGTGAAGAAGCAGGAGCTGCTGCAGGAGCTCTTCTCTGAGCTCTGTACCTGCCTCGCTCCCCCTCCCAGCTCGGGCAAAGCCGCCCCGCTGTCCGAGGAGCTGAAGCTGGCTGTGATCCAGGCACTCCACACCCTGATGCATTCGGCTTATGGGGATGTTATCTTGTCTCTGTACCAACCTTCCACCCTTCCGCTCTTAGGATTTGCTGTGTCTTTGCTTCTGACTCTTGCAGAGCAAGAAAAAGCAAAGCAAATCAAGATCTCTGCTCTGGAGTGCTTGCAGGTCCTGGTTCTGCAGTGTGACTGCCAGGAGCACCGAGACCTGGATGAAGACGAGGCACAGCAATGTGGGGATTTGTTTGCTTCTTTTCTGCCCGGGATTTCTATTACACTGTCTCGAGTTATTGCTGGAGACATCAAACAAGGTCACAAAACCACCGTTTCTGCCATCAGGCTCTTTTATCTGATTGTTGGCTTGGTCATGGCTGACAAACAGCTAGCCAGAATCCCAAAGAGTAAGGAAAAGCTGCCAGTGGAACACAGCAGAATATCAGAGCTAATGATCCACAGAGGACCCGACTGGACTAAAAGTACTGCTGAAAAACTCTCTCTTCTCTTGCATAAAGTGGTTGAATCTTCTTCAGTTCACCCCCACTGGAAGGTGAGACTGGAGCTGGTAGAGCTGGTCCACCACTTACTGAGCAACTGCAGTCAGTCACTGGTGGACTCATTCAGTCACCTCTTAAAGGCCTTGGTTGGGCTGGTTAATGATGAAAACAGTGAAATCCAGAGCAGGTGTAACAAAGTTCTGCAAGGGATCGCAGAGCAGAGGATTGTGGCACAGAACAGGGCTCTTGCTGATGTCCTCTCTGAGAACCTCCATTCCCTTGCCACAGCTCTTCCCCGCCTGATGAACTCTCAGGATGACATGGGCAAGGTTTCCACGCTGAGCTTATTGCTCGGCTACCTGAAGCTGCTGGGCCCCAAGATTAACATTGTCCTCAACTCCGTGTCCCACCTGCACCGCCTGTCCAAGGCGCTGGTGCAGGTTCTGGAGCTGGACGTGACGGATGTGAAGATAGTGGAGGCTCGGCGCTCAGGGCCACCGGGCCCCTTGCAGCAGGGTGTGCAGAAGGGCAGGTGCCAGAAGAAATACTTCCGCTTCTTCACGGAGGAGAAGGTTCTCCAGCTCCTTCAGCAAGTGTGTCGTGTTCTTGGCTACTACGGGAACCTCTACTTGCTTGTGGATCACTTCATGGGGCTGTACAATGAGTCTGGCCTGTACCGAAAGCAGGCAGCCATGATCCTCAACGAGCTGGTCACGGGAGCTGCCGGAGTGGGAGTGGATGTCCTGCAGGAGAGGGAAGTTCCGCTGAACGTGGATGATCTCAAAGGGTCCATAACATCCATTCTGGATGAATACATGGACCAGGCGAACTGGTATTTGGTCACTAGCACTGACACAGAGGAAAGCAGTCCTGAGCAGTCAGTGCAGCACTCGGGACTCACTGTTCGTGCGGGAGGGGCGTCCAGCAGCGTTCTCCTTCTGTCCCCGGAGCCCCCAGTCACAACCCGCACCATGAACAGCAACATCTGGCAGATCTGCATCCAGCTGGAGGGCGTCGGCTGCTTCGCTGCTGTCCTCGGGAAGGAGTTCCGGCTGCTGCTGCTGTCAGCTCTCTACCCTGTGCTGGAAAAGGCTGGTGACAGGACTCTGCTCATCAGTGAGACAGCACTGGGGACACTGGCAGACATATGTGAGGCCTGCGGTTACGACTCGGTGCAGCGTTTGATTAATGAGAATTCTGACTACCTGGTGAATGGGATTTCCCTGAATTTGCGCCAGCTGGCACATCAGCCACGTGCTTCCCAGGTCCTGGACACGATGCTGAGGCATTCGGATGCCAGCTTGCTGCCACTGGTAGAAGATGTAATCCAAGATGTCCTGTCTGCACTAGATCAGTCTTACAATAGCCAGGCTTCCACCTTCCTCAGGCTCCTCCACTCAGTCATGACAGCTCTAGGTACCAAAACAATGTTTACTTTGTGTAATTCAGCCTTGCTGTCACTAAGGGTAGTTGTCTTGGACCTTTCCACTTGCCATGGGAGGTTCCAGGTAGCCAAGGTGCTGCAGTGGGATGGCCACTGTGCTTTGCTTGCTGGGGCAGCGCTCGGGCAAAGGTCACCAGTAGCTTTCCCTCTCCGGTTTGTCTGGCCTGCAGCCTTTCACAGGAACATGGCCTTTAGTGGCTGAGGAAGGATGGATTCACTGCTCCCATGAACATTCTGTAGGAGCACATGGCATGTATTCCTTTTTAACATTCCCATACCATCAGGGAGGTGACTGGGATGTGACAGCAGGTGCCTGGATCAAGTGCAATCCCATGAGATGTGAGAGCCATCTCATCTCTCGTGGAATCCATGGCACCTTGCTGACTTGCAGGAGGGGATCATGGCTACTCAGTGACATGTCAGTTCCTCTTTTGCAGTGCAGTGGTTTGGAATGCCCAGCGCTGAGGAACACCAGCAAAGGCAGACTGACAAGGGGCAGAGCAGGGCTCGGTCCCGGGGGCAGCAGGAGGTGACAATGACAAGGCAAGAAGTGGAACGATTCTTCCTTGACTATGTCAGCCAGAAGCAGATCGCAGAGGGTGATCTTCCTGACCTGGAGGAGGAGGAGGAGGCAGGTCAGTGCTGTGTGTGGCTGGAGAGGAGCATGGTCACCTTGCAGAGAGGCTGTGACCTCTGAGGTGTCCTTTTGTCACATGGGGGCCTTGGGACCAGGCTGACAGTTTCAGGTCTTCTTTGGGCTGACCTTGGTTCATGTAAAGTGCTGTTGGATGTTCTCACTTTGTTCTGTTTGGGTGGGGGAGCGTAATGTTAGCAGATCAAGGCTTCTCTAGCTCTAAGACACAAGCACACTGTGTTTTTCCTTACCTCACAACAGTTCATTTGGGTTCAGGACCTGAAGTTTCCTCTTTCCAGGATCCTATGCATTTTCTTCGTGCTCCCTTGGGAATCTCTGTACTATTTTCTCCTGGATAATGATGCCGCTGCTCCCTTACCACTTGGCCTTGGCAGGCACTGCAGACATTCATATAGGGAACTTTTTAGTCTTTACTGGGCTGTGCTGCAATCCTGACCTTTAAATACTTCATCTTTAAATACCCAGGCTTTTCATTTTTAATAAAAATCAATGGGAAATAAGTCCATGGTGAGAAGAGACTGCAAATGTCAGACCAGATGCATTGTCCAGTAAAGAAAGTGAACATTCTGTAGCCCCACACTCTTAACTGAACCTGACACTAACCCACAGAACTCATAGGCTTAACTGTATCTAAGCACATTAAAAAATGCCAAAGGCCTTGTTCGGGAATTTGCAGAGTGGTTGTGGGTGGGTATTGTGATCTCCCAGAGCTCCCAAGTCATTTTCCTGGCTTCAGTAATGGTTGTGTCTTCCAGATGAGGTTCCCCTTGCTAAGCCAGAGCCCAACTGTGACACAGAAGGAGAGGCTCCAATGCCAAGCCACGCTCAGCTGGCCAGGGATGTGATGGAGAGGTGCATCCACTTGCTGTCTGACGGGAGCCTCCGAGTGCGGCTGAAGGTCGGTAATCGCCAGCTCTGAGGGGACAGATGGTGCCCATGAAGGGGCTGGTAGCTCGTCAGCGTGTCCGCCGTGCACGTTGGGCTCCCTGCCATCCCCAGGTTTGTGCTGCCATATGCTCCAGCAGGACAGAGCCTCCAAGCCTGGCAAGAGAAAGGGAGATAGTTTTTTGGGAGAACTCTGGATTAGGAATGGCAGCCAGGCGGAACAGAATCTTGAAGGGTGGCTTTGTATTGGGCACTTCCCCTTGATGCTTATGACAGTTAAGTCTTGTGCCTTGTCCTTTGGTGGAGGAAACAGAAGCATCTTTCTCCCATCTGTGCCTCCCATCCCCCTTCCTCAGGCTGCAGTGCACAGGCTGATGAATGTTTTTGAAGTTGCTGGGGTGATGATAAGCAGGGCTAAAAGCCTGGCTTTTTTCTAATTATGAAAACCCTTTGAAGGTGGCCTCCTTTTAAAGTGCAAAGTGAGACAGAAAAACGAGGCATAACCCAGATTCTTATCCCAGCGGCCCCAGCTCTGCCAGGTGATCCTGCTGCAGTGGGATCCAAGTATGCAGCTCAGCCTGTGGGATCAGGGCAGGAATCCTGCCCAACTCTGTACCCAGCACAGGTTGTGTCACTGCAGTGCTTGTCCCTTTCCAAACAGGCCTGATCTCTAAGCACTGTTCACTTGTCCCTGTTCCTGCTGCGGTAAAACCGCACCCTTTGCTGTCCAACCCCTCCTCCCGGCTTCCTGACGTGATGCTGGGATCCACCTGAATTCCTGGCACTGCAGAACTCAGAGTCTGTTCCCTCCCCTCCTGCCCAGGTCCTGGACGTGCTGGAGCTCTGTGTAACCGTGCTGCATCCTCATGGAAACCATCTGCTTCCCATGGCTCACCGTGTCTGGCCAGCTCTCGTCACCCGGCTGATTAGTGACGACCCTCTGGCGGTGCTCAGAGCCTTCAAGGTATGGCAGTGACTGCCAGCAGCATTTCCAGCTGGGGCTTGGGCAGGAGGTGGCTCAGGCAGTGCTGCAGCCCAGGAGAGAGCACCAAGCTCCTGCAGCAATGTTTAAATGTGGTTTGGAGCATGAGGTCACCACCCTGCAGTGGGTTTGTACCACTCCCACTACAGCTTGTCCATGGGTAAACCCTCGATGCTGTTCCTGGGGGAGGCAGCAATGCTGGTGGTTATTGCAGGAATGAGAAAAACAGTTCTGCAGCCTGAGCAGATGTTAGGGGCACCATACAGTGCAGCTTGGCCTTGCTGGAGCCACAGTCCCAGCATCCTCTTTGGAAGTCTCAGATTGAAGACAGGGGAACATTTCAGAATTGAGGCATTGGCAAGGGAGGGGAGAGGTTAAACAAAGGCTTGGCCCTATAGTGACATTATTAAAGAGCTCCTGACCTTGTCATCTGGCTCCTTTCTGCCCCTGACTCACAGGCTGGCCAGTGAAGCATGTTTCCAGAGGTTTCCAGCCCCAGCACTGCAGAGGAATTCTTCTGGTGGACAGAGTGAGATTCAGTTTAGAATCCTTCAGTGTGAATAAAGAGAGTTTTGACTCCCCAAATTCCAGAAGCCATGCACTAGAATCTCAGAATAGCCATACCTATCACATGCCTGCCCTAAAAGGAGATAGAGATTGCTATACAAAAACTAATTAACTCTTTAAAAGTTCAAGTCATCACTACAATTTGCACCCAGCTTGGGTTTTGCTGTATGAATTCTCCTCAAAGAGTCTTCCTGCCAAAATTCCAGGACAAGAAATGTCGTATCAGTGTAAAGCAAACACAACATAGCCAGCATCTCAGTCCTGCACACTGAGACCATGAGCTCAGTGAAGTTCCAAAAGAGAGATCAGTGTTCTGGCCACGTGGACCCCTCTTTGTTTTTACATGCATTTAGGGCCATTCTCTATGCAGTTTGAGTTTGATCCTGAGCACACACCAGTAGTGCTGGGTGCCCTTTCCTGTGGCCAGTTGGCCTTTCTGCTCGCTGACGTGCTTGGAAAGATGGGCTGTCTGCACCACAAAAGAGATTTAAGGATGTAATGGTATTTAATGGCATTTTCCATCAGAAACTCCTCCACTAATTCTGAGTAAGACCGCACAACTGCTCTTACCTTTACTGTGCTAATGAGGGAAGGGCAGCCCAGGAGGTCGTCCAGGTGACACTGCAGAGCAGGGTGCAGCTCGCTCAGCCTCTCAAACATTCACCTTCTGCTCATTATGGGGAAACTGGGGCAGGTGTGGTCACAATGCTCCCACCTGCAAAAATAATTCTCCAGAGAGAGGGAATGTCTGAATCCCCCAGGCTGGTGTGGATCACCGAGCTCCTCCCAGGCCAGTGTGTGCACTGTCCCCTGTAACTGATGTCTCTCTCAGGTGCTGTGTACCCTGGCTCAAACGTGTGGGGACTTCCTGCGGCAGAGGTTCTCCAAAGATGTCCTGCCCAAGCTGACCAGTTCCCTCCTCAGCCAGGCCCCAGCAAGTGCCAGAGCTGGGCCTGTGTACAGCCACACACTGGCCTTCAAACTGCAGCTGGCTGTGCTGCAGGGCCTGGGCTCTCTCTGCGAGAGGCTGGACATGGGTGAGTACCAGGGGAAGCACAGGTTGTGTGGATCTCTGCCAGACTTTACTCTCTCATCTCAACCTGCTCTTGTCCTCCTGCTGCCCATGGAATTGATTTCCTGATCTTCTCTAGCTTGAATCTGTCCTCTTTAGGAGCTCTGTAAAGAGGTGCTGGGCACTCTTTACTCCTCAGGAGACAAACAAGAGAGAAGGTTCCCAGCACATGCAAAATCTGACTGCTCATCCCACTTGTGCATGAGAAGAGGGTATGGAATGAAGTGCCTTTGTTGCTCTAGGCCTGTTGGGCCATGCTTTGTTCTTACTGGACACACTGGAGCCCAGATAAGACTTCTGGCTAGCTTGACTGGTTCCATTGTGGGCTTATCTCTGGGTGACCCTTTAAATCCAGCACATCACACTGTTCTGTTGAATGAAACTCTCTGAAATTCTCCCCAAGTGAAATTTCTGGAACTGACTTTGATGAGGGAGAAGGTTTGCTGGCTAGTTGCTCTTTTCCTCTCAGTGCCCTTGATTGCTTTCCTGGCTTTGCAGCAAGATGCTTAAAAGGCAAGGTCAGAAGAGCTCCAGGTCAGACAGCTCAAAGGCTCAGAAGCCTCTGCTGCCAATTTGGAGCTGATTCCATTAGGCAGCAGCTGCTGAGGAGGTCACCTCCTACCCTTCTTTCCTGTTCCATTTCTGCAGGCGAGAGTGACCTGAATAAAGTGGCAGATGCCTGCCTGATTTACCTCAGCGCCAAGCAACCTGTGAAACTGCAAGAAGCTGCCCAGAGGTAATGTCTCTTAAATGCAGGTGTGTTGGGTGTACAAATAATGGGGGACAGAGGGAGCATAGTGATCCCCTTCCTTTTGCACCCTTCCTGTTCCAGCTTCCAGCACGTTCAAGTCCCGTACAACAGGATCTCTCATGGAAGTTTTCTGTGGTGAAGTATCGTTTACTCCCCAAAATTAGTTAGAGAGGTCAGTTGTCAGCTTGCACAGACATTACAGGTGACCTTGCAATGCATTTGGGGACGGAGGGGAAGATGTGCTACTTGCTTTTTCCTAACCAAGTACTTGAGGCTCTTGGCCCACTGGTGGCATCAAACTGCGGAGGGAAGACAGCTATGGAAGAGGATGTGCCAGGCATTCCCTTGTATTTTATCACTTAATACCTTCTGCAGGCTGGGGGATTTACTTCTGTTACCCTTCCATTTTCCCTGGGCTCCAACCCAGGCTCTGCCAGGTGGACTAGAGTTTGTTTGGGAAGCTGTCAGTCTTGGCACCAGTGTTGCTCTGGGAAGGCTGGGAGAGTCTAAAAGAGCAAAAACAGTTTAGGTGAACACACTCCAGCTCTAGGAAGTGTTGACAGACATACTTTGCTGCTTGGTGTACAAAACCCTGCTCAGCGTGTTCTGCTGTCAGGATAAGAAATCACTGTTGTCATATGTTGTCACCTGGAACCAAGGCCAGAGATTTCAGGAGACAAAACGAGTCCAGGTACAGAACACGGGACATAAATCAAAGAGCCCCTCTGCCGAAGGATGGGGGTGAAAGCCAGCCCCCCCTTCCTGTGTGGCCAGCCCTGCCCTCCCCCGAGGGGAGGGGAAACCAGCAGGTTCTGCAGGCTCTGCGGTTTCGGATTTCCAGGGCAGGCTGCTGGAAAGGGAAGCAAAGGGAAGTGCAGCCCATCCGTTCCCTTTCACACAGCACAGGCTCCCGGGGGTGCAGGGTGTGAAGGGCTTTGTGTGGCTGGGCAGCAGTTCAGAGCCAGCGCTCTCCGGAGCTGGAGCATTCCTTTGTTTGTATCCCCGCGCGGGTGGGAGCAGGTTTATTTTTACCTTGGAGGCTTTCACGGCAGCACAGCAGGCTCCGGCAGCATTTGTTCTGCAGAGGGGCTCTGTGCTGTGGGCGTGCATCCCCTTAATGCAATAATGCCTTGGTCTGTGCAAGCACTACTGGATGAAAAGCAGAACGCCAGGATTTATCTAGATATTTGGAATCTGAAGCTTTTAAATCATTAACCAAGCAGCTTGAGAAACTGTACAGTTTCCCCCCACCAGCAGGGGTGGGGGGAATACAAAGTGAACCCTGTTGGAAGCTGTATGGTGAAGTGAGCTCACTTGTTGGAGCAAAAGGGCAGCAAAGTTCAGGGCAAGTAACCTTTTTCTCCTGTATGTTATTTTTATTATATTTTTAGGGGAAAATGCCATATGTTTTGCTCCTCCCCCCATGCTTTTGATGCACCATACATCACATATGTCAGTGAACCAAGCTGCTCATAGAAGCCCTTGCTGTCTCCTGTTTAACTCCATTAACCAGACACATGTATGCACTGAGGCGTGCACCGTGCCTGGCCTGACACCACGCACACGGCAGCATTTGGAGGTTCTTTTGGGTTTAATTTTTTCAGTTTAGTCCTGTGCAGCCCTGGTTTTGGAGCCTGGATAGATCAGAGTTCATTGTATCACACTCACTTTTAACTGTACTGCCCTGATATGAGGTTTCAGTCTGGAAAAGTCAAGATCAGTTTGCACCATAACAATCAGCTCCTGTACCAGGATAAGAATGACTTCTCAGTCACACTTCCCATTCCTATTCTCCAGCTGCTGAACCACCACATTCCTCTAAGTTCTGGCTCTTCTTGCTCTCCATGTGCCTGAAAGTAATCCTGCAAACTGACACAGGTTGTCACACATTTAGGCCCTTTCCATCTAAGCAAGGGCAACGTTATCAGCCTGATACATGAGAAATTCTGCATTTTAAATGCTTCTAAAAACAGATAGACCAGAACTAATCTTAGCCCCAGCCTGAGCACCAGCATACGTCACATAACTCAGCTTTATCACTGCAGAAATCGTATGAGGTAAAAGGATGTTTGGAATCAGCTTGCCATAGTGATTTATACTAACTGGCCTTTGCTCAGCTCTTAGGGTTCTTATTCAACTGATGGGTTGTGACCTGTCAAGAACAAGGTCAGGACTTGCAAAGTCAGTTGTAGCTCCGAAAATCATACACAGACTACATGAGGATTCTGTAGGCATGCAAAGAGCTGAGCAGGAATTTTTGGCCAAGGTGCTTGAGCCACGCAAAAAAAAAAAAAAGGTAAAAGGGAGTTTGGCTATCATCCAGGGATGTTACCATGCCCCAAGGAGTCTGCTTAATCCCATTTATGGGACCCTGTAGCTTTATTAGATGAAGCAGTGGGAGTAAGTGATTTTTGTAAGTACAGCTTCATGGAATACTCAACAGGCAAAAATAGATGCTGGGAAAAAAAGAACTCCAGCACATCTGAGGAAGAGAAAATGGGACAATAACAATAGGCTTTACTAGAAGATGACTGCTGGGAGTATTCCAGGAGAGTATTATCCAAAGCTTTTTAAAAAACTAAACAAACAACAAACAAAAAACCAAATGCAAAATTACCCAAGGGACCAAACCTGCTGAAGAAGAGTTTAGGAATGCCAAGGAGCACTAGAAAAGTCTTTGCCTTCATTGAAGAAGATGAGCCAGTGCAAGAGTCAGGAAGTGCCCAGAAAGCCTTGAACAAGGGGAGTGTGTGGGGCTCCAGCACTGGGAACAAGGCCAGGGGAGATGGTGGAAACTGAAAGTCACAATATGTAAATCTGAATTTCTCATCAATTTATGTAGTTGCATCATCCCTGACAAGCTTTTCACTTCAGGGAATAAAACCTTGAAGGAAAAGAGATTAGGAAATTGTCACTGGCCCCTGTCAAAACTGACAGGTAGTTTTTCATTCTTTCAGTTTCAAGTGACTGTTTTGAAATTTACGCTTAATTACTACTAAATGTTTGCAGCCCATGACCTTCCAGTCAGCAGTCTGGATAGGAATGATTTTTTTTTTTTTCCCTTAAGATGCTGAAATAATTTCCTCAGTTCTTACCAAAGCCTGTGGTGAGCTGTATCCAGTTAAACATTCAGCAGGGATGGAAAGCCAGGAAGCCTTGCCCTTCTGCCAGTCTGGTCACTGTGCCATGGCTTTGCTTGGAGCTTGGGAAAAGACAAGGTGACAGAATAGCCAAACTGCTCTATGCTAGTAGAACAAGTTTAGCACACTTGGGACAAATATGAGCTATTTTGGGACCTTTTTTGATACCGAGGTTGATTATGCAGCTTACCTCTTTTGGTTTGCTTGTGTGGTTTGTTGGATACTCATTGTCAGCTGTCACTCCCAGGCTGGATTGAAGCACACCAGACCAGCCACCTGCTCAAGGCAAAATTCAATAAAGTGATATTTAAGAAAAAAAAAGAAAAAGGCAACAACAGAAAACAAACTTGGATTAAACCCCAGGATTCTTTGCTATGGAAACAGGTTGCTTGGAAACTACCCCAGAGTTAGTTTGAAAATGTAAAAGTCAAGTTGTTCTTTAAGCTGCAGAGCACTCCAGGCTATCAGGGATAATCACAGCCTCGAGCCATTATGGGCACCAGAGGCAGTGGGTTCTCCAGGGTCTGGATTATCTCTGAGGGTCGCTCTCCCTGGAGCAGCTGATTGGGAAGAGGTTGGAGAGCAGAGTGTCAGTGCTGTGAGTGTAAGAGCTACAGCTGTGTGTGTGCTAGGGATCAGCAGCCTGCTGCACAATATTCCCCGTTCCCATGTTCACTTCCCAGCAATTCACTGTCCTTGCCTGCTCCCATCCCAGCCATAAGGAGCAAGGATTATCTCTGCAGCTGCCCAGCAGCAGCAGCCCATTGAAAACTGGGTGGAACCACCGGGAGGTGGTGTTTGCTGGCAGGCAGAGCCGTGTGCTCCCGCTGTCACAGCCGAGCTGAGGGCGTGGGCAGGGCAGTGTTTGGAGAGCTGGAGCTGGAACTGCAGCGGTGAGAGCTCCATACCCTGCCCCTGCCAGCCCCTCGCTTGGGCTGGCACCCAGTGGGCCACTCCTCCCCCTCCAGTCATCAGGGCTGCAGGAACAAAGCCAGGGGAACGAGGAGTCCAGTGAGCTCACCTGCATCTGGCCAATCCACAGAAAAAAGTCGTGTTGCTGAGGCAGCTGTTGCCAAGCCCAGCTATCACTGTAGAGCACATTCCCACTGGTTCCTCTGGAGCAGGCAGATAGGCACCGCCAGCACCTTTGGGAGGGAACACTGCCAGCAGCTTCAGTGGTGACATCTCCCCTCTTCTGTTCAGAGACCTGCACTGAGGGACAGGCGAGGTGTTAATGGCAGAGAGGCAAAAGCAACAGATTTGGCTGTGCATGGAGTAACGAGTCACATCCACAGGGTTATTGTGAAGAGGAGAGGGAGCTCTCTCCTACCTTCATCTCATTTCTGTGCTCTTTCATGGCACTTCACTCTTTTGCAGAGGAGAGCTTCTCAAAGGGATTTCTCCCTGCTTTACATAGGAAGCAACCTCACTTTAGGGATGAAAGTTCTTCCAGGAGAAATTTGGACAGCAATCAGATCTGGATTTTGCGTGGCTTTTGTAGCAGGTGATCTTTGCTTTTAGAGAGGGAGTTCAGTCCTGTGCTTCTTGGGGGAACAGAGACAGACCTACCTGATTTCCCGTTACCTCACCTGGCAGCTGTTCTCCTCACAGCTCCATGATTTCAGTGAAAACTAGAGACCTGAAGATGCATGGCTGGGTTTTACTGGGATCTTGGAAAACTGTACCATAGGTGTGGTGAGTGCTGAGTGCTTTTGGTGCTCACAGAGCACTCAGCACCATTCAGGAAGAGGCCTTGCAAATTCCAGTCTAGTTTTGTTCATGGCACAGCCAGAGAATTTAATACCAGTTAAGCCCAGTACACCTTCTGTGCACTAAACCCTGACAAAGACCTAGCTAAGCCCAAAGGTTGCTGCAGGGAGAACTGGCAGGAGGGGTGGGTAAGTGTAGGTCACACAAATCAGCATTTGCTCTTTCACTCCTTGAGCTTCCTGCTCTCCAGCAGCAGCTGTGTCCCAGCAGCTCACAGCTGGGCCCTGTGTGAAGGGCATGCTGGAAAGGCAAATCTCATCTTACTGAGGTATGGAAATGCAAAGTGAAAACCATCAACACAGCAGTAAATCTGCAGAGGAAGTTGTGATTCCTCTTTTCGTTCATTCTGTTGTTAATGAGGGACGTGTTTGGTTTTGGTTTAAAATCCTGCTTTGTGAAAGGTGCTGGGCAGGACAAAAATTTGGAGGCAGCTAATAAGGGCTTGGGATGGTGGGAGACCTCACTTGAGCAAAAAGCCCTCAAATACAGTGTTGAGCTTCCCTTGGGGCCCAGCCTGGGCAGCTGTCCCCTAATACCCTTGGGTTTGCCACCTCTGGAAAGGCAGAGAAGCCCAGATGGGTTAACTCCCTCACTCCCCAAAATCCAGAGAGGGTGGTGAGCAACAGACAACTTCTCCCAAGATCTCTGCAGGAGCTGTTGTCTAAAAGATCCCAGATAGGCCTAGCTCATGCAGTGCCCCATAGTCACCTCCCCCCCATGTGAGACAGGCACATTTAGGCTTGTGCCAGCAACAGCTCACAGTGCCAGCACCAACTGGGTCAGTTCTGCACCAGCTGCTTGTTTAACATCCGTAAGTGACTGTGCAGTATCATAAATATTTTTCTCCCACGTGCCAGTAGCTGTGAGACACAGAGCTGCTTTCTCAGGCACAGGGGCCACTGCACTGCCCTCTGTAAAGAGCTGAATTTGTGCAGCTGCCGGAGGTTGCCAACACCATCAAAGCTTTCCTTAGCTCTTAATAACCCTGTTGGGTGCCAACCAAAAGGCCTTGTCCTTACTCTCTTTTCTTCCTGCTGTTTCCCAAAGTGTTTTCCTGCACTTGATGCATGTGGACCCTGACAGCACCTGGCTGCTCCTGAACGAGGTGTGCTGCCCCGAGGGCTACGAGCCCCCCCACGCCAGCCTGCGCCCGGTGAAGCTCAGCGGGATGGGGCGGCCACGGAACGAGCTCACAGACAACGTGCTGCTCCTGCTCCAGAGGCTGCAGCAGCAGGAGGGCACAGGGCCCAGGACTGGCACACGGGAGGCATCTCCTCCCTGCCAGACCTACACAGCAGCTGGGATGGGAAAGAGGAACACCAGGATAGAGCTCGCCTGGGAAAACACCATCGCTGAGGACCCAAATGGTTCAGGGGCAAAGGAGGGGCTGCCCAGTCCGGGGCACTGGCTGAGACACCATCCCCGTGGCAGAAGGTTTATTTTTTGAAGCGGTGTTTGAGGATGAGGTGGGTACGTGACCCTGACTCCTCCTGGCTTGTGCCTCGCCAGCACCATATGCAGAGAAAATGGCATCCATTTCAAATTCTTCAGTATGAAGAGTGAGTCATCTTCAAGAAATGATCCTTGGGGGGGTGCCCCTTTAGCATCCCCCACACCTCTCTGACCTCCTCACAGCTGTGATGATCCCTCCCATTCTCAGCTGGGCAGTGACTGACAACTCAAAGCAAAAGCTTTTTCTGGCCTTTACCCTTCCCAGAAAGAGAATCTTATTTGGGGTGCACTATAAACCTGTTCTTTTTAAAAACAGTTAAACTCAGAAGTTAAAGTGCATTTCCAATAAATTCCTCACCTGTGTTACTGGCAAGATCAGCATGTCCTCTCAGAAGCATCAGGGCTGCTCCTCACAGCTGCAGTTTGCTGAGACTGGCTGGAGGCAGCCAAATGTGCTCTGTTCTCCATCTCTGTGAGGTTCTGCAGAGAATCACCCAGCCCTGATTTATACCTGGGAGTGATTTACAACTTCTCCCACACCCAGATCATGGTTCTCTCAGGCCATTTCTAACCCCCACCCCAAGGAGAATTAGATGAAGCATGTGTCTGTGCCCCAGCACAGCCTCTGTGTCTGTCCATGGTCAGACAGTGCCGGGGGTGGCAGGGGCTGTGAGCACAGTGACACCCCAGCCATGCCATGGTTTGTCAAAGTAGGTACCCCATGGTACAGTGAGCAGAGGATGACTCGTCTTTGGGGTCAGCTCACTCCCCCTGCTGAGGGGCCTCTCCCCTGATCTCCAGCTCCCACATCTTTCTGCAGATTGTCAGTAGGCACTGCTTTGCTCAGCTGCTCCCAGACCTCACCTGCTCCTGCATCCCTCAGCTTCACCTCAGCTGCCACGAGCAGCTCCTGGCAGCAGGCTGCCTCCTGACACTCGGGGAAGTTCTATGCAACTGAAGCAAAAGGGCAGATCTTGACTAAATTTGGAAGCAAGCTCAGAAATACAAAAACCAAAGCAATAAACCGATTGTTACACAGAGCAGGCTTTGTGCATCACTGTTGGGATCCTGGGTGAGTATCCAAAAACGCGTCCCTGCTGGTGGGCCCAAGGGCACTGCCTCTGCTGCCCACATCCCTCAGCTGAAGTTACTTCCCCTTGTCTCCCTGGTTTTATTCAGGCTTTACTCCTGGTTGCTTCTCCAGGGAAAACACAAGTCAGTGGCTTTTTACCTGGTAGGACAGGGCTGCAGGTCAGCTTTACTCTTTTTTAATATCTGTTCAGTGCTTAACGCTGGTTGGGTTCTGTACAAAGGAGCCTTCAGAGCTGCTGTGACAGGGCAGGCAGGGAGGTGAAATACTGCCTTTGGTTTCCAAGCGCCCTTGGGGCTGGTGCAGTTTTCTGGGTTGTTGTAGCACTTGACAAAACTCATCCATTAGGTGCAGATGCTGCATCCAGCCTCACTCTGCTCAGCTCTGCAGTGGTGGGGACTCCAAGGACCCAGCCTGCCCATGCCAAAGGTTGCCATCCTGCAGGGCAGGCATGGAATTCAAGGGCAGCACTGTGCCATCACTACCCAGTGCCCAGGAACCAACCATATCACCAGCCAGGGCTCTAGCACAGCTGACAGCACCAAGACCCCCCCCAGAGCCTGTGATTCACAGTGCTGTCCCAGAGATTTTCCCCACAGCCTCAGCCCCAGGCAGCAGGTGGGTGCTGGTGGCAGGAGAGGCTGTCCTGCCTGTCACAGTCAGCTCCTCTCAGCTTCATTATCGCCCTTGCTTTATTGGAGGTTGAGTAAATTGCTTTTGTCTGAGGCAGGATAATGGCTGGGAGAGGGACTGCGTGGAAATGGCATTTTCATGAGGCCGGTTCCTCCCCAGCAGTGACTTGCATATTAAGCTCAGCCCCTTCACAAGCCCAGGGCCTTCCCTGCTAGAACCCTCCTGCATCCTCCCCAACACACTGGGGTGGGGGCCCCCTGGCTCCCCCCATTCCAGCCACTCTCTCTGGGATCAGGGAGCCAAGAAAGCCATGTCCAGCCGCCTCCTCCGTGCACAAGTGCAGCCAGGACCATGGGGACCACCACACCCAGGGCTGGGGGCACAGTACCACACACAGCCCCTGGCACCAGGCACTGCTGAGCCATGCACAAGGATCCAGCAGGGTCCTCTCCTCGATTCCTGCTCCCAAGATTTCCTATAAATTCAGCAAAATTAATCTCTTCTAATAAAACCTGTTATTGTTAAAGCTCACCTCCAGGTTTTACAAATCACTACACTGCACAGCAATTTGTTTACTCCCCGTTTGAGGTGATTTGCAGCCTCCTGCCCTCCCTAGCATGTCCCTGGCTCTTCCTCTGCTAGGGTCTGTTTTTTGCTGCACTGGTGACCAATGCATCCCAATCTCTCTTCTTCCCACATCAATCCCATTCCCTGACTGGTAGAATTTGAGCACCGCCCCAACCCCAGAGCTCTGACAGGGATCGCTACAGCACAGCCACCATTATTGCTCGTGGCAAAGAGGAATTTTCCACCAGCAGTCTCTCCTTGCCCTGCAGCTCCTGAATGTTTTTCTCCTGTGCCCTTTGCTCCCTGAGACCACAGCTGTCCAGGTGGCAGAGGTGACCATGGCTCCAGAAGCACCAGTCACCTCTGCCTGCTCCTGCCCCCAGCACAGGCTGACACCTCTGGTGGCAGAAAGAGCCACCAGTTCTTTCTCCTTCTCATCAGCACAGCAAGGGGTGAGCATGATGGAGCTCCAGGAAGTAACAAGCTGCAAAGGAGCTGCAGGGCTCCAGCAGATGGGCCAGGCTGGGCATTGCCAGTGCTCAGATTTGCTCTCCCACTGGAGAGGCAGAGCCAGGCCCCAGGGGCAGCCAGCACCCTGCTTTGGGGACCCCCACTTCCCACCAGGCTGGAAATCTGGTTTGGGTGCCCAGGTGGGTGTCAGGATTGCACCTAGCAGTACAGAAAGGGGCTGGACCCTGGCAGCCCACCCAGCCACCCCACAGGACCCAGCACCCCATGGCCACAGCGTGGAGCATCCCCAGCTTACCTGGGACCTCGCTGTATCCTGCACCCCTCAGGGCAGCAGCTCCTAGGCTGGGCAGGAGCTCCCCAGCTGCAGCTTTTTAATGCTCTGAGCCCTCAGCTGCAGGTGACGATGTTGATGCCCACCCTCATCCCCAGCCCCAGCAGACCCAGCTCTGCCCCTTTTTACCCAAGGCAGTGCCAAAGCCGTATCCCCTCACCCTGCCGGGGACAGAGCACAGACCCGCAGAGGCTTCGTTTAAAGAGCTTTATTAGCTGCAGCAGGTCTGATGGTGGCGGGGGGGGCAGCAGGGGAGCAGCGCCCGGCACCCGGGCGGGGAGGCTCGGGACCCCCCTCTCCCTCCCCACTGCTCCGTCCCCAGTGGCCGTGGTCACCCGTGGGGGCAGCAGGGACGAGCTCCGCTGTTTGCACTGCGACACAGGAGCCCGGGGGCCAGACCCTGCCCGGGGCAATGCGGTGCTGTGGCCTGAGAGGGAGGGATGCTTGGCTGGGAGGGGGCCGAGAGCCACGCCGGCACGGGCAGCGGGACGGGGCCAGGGGGGACGGGGCTGGCGGGTGAGCCCCCCATCTTCTGTGAAATGCGAGGGGCAGGAGGAGCGATGGGTGCAAGGGGCCAGCGATGGCACAGCTTCCCAGGCACACACGGAGCACGGGCAGCTGCCTGGCTGAGCGATGCCGGAGCGTGCCGGGAGGATGCCAGGAATGTGCCGTGCCGTCCTTCCTCTGCTGAGCTCAGGCCTTGACGTGCTGGGGGCTGCGGGGCAGGCAGGGCAGGGCGAGGGGATGCACGCGGGCTGTAGGATGGAGGCTGGAACTTAGATACGCACTGTGGGGCTGGAACCGAGCAACTAAACGGGGCAACCTACAGGAACAGGCGGCTGGGTCTGCGAAGCACAGGGGAGGGCAGGGAGGGTCCCGCGGGCAGGGGGGTCCCCGCTGGGCAGAGAGCTGGGACACAGCACAGCCCGCGGCACGGCGGTGGCAGCGGGCAGCGGGCGCCCACCCGCACAAGGCCGGGGGGATGGGGANACGGGGTGGCGGGGCCAGTCTCTGGCAGGGGGTGCGGGACCCTTGATGGCTCCGCTGAGTCCGGGGCGGAGGGGGGCTCCGGCGTCCCCCCACAGCGCCCACCTACAGCACACAGGAGGTGTCTGCCGAGCGCTTCCTCAGCTCCTTCCCGGCTTTGTGGTGGTGGTGGTGGTGGTGTGCGTGGGCTGAGCCCGGCGCGGCGAGCTCTGCCAGCGGGGCCTCCCGCAGCTCGGTGTCCTGGGGGTGCCCCGGGCCCCCCGCTGCCTCCACCCGCAGGTACGCCTTCACCTTGTGGTGCCGTGCCTTGCCGTCGCTGGAGTCGATCACCCGGCACTCGTACGTCCCCTCGTCCTCCAGCTTCACCCGCGACAGCCGCAGCTTGTGGGAGATGTTGCTGCCGACCACCTTCACCACCTGCATCGGGGCGGACGGGCGGTCAGGGGGCCCCCAGGACTCGCCGTGTTCCCCCCAGACACCCGGGGCAGTGCCACCCCCGACCGTGTGCCACCGTGCCCCAGCCTTGTGCTGGGGAGGACATGGTAAAGGTTGGTGAAGTTGGTGTGGAGGGACCCAGCCCCAGCCTGGGCCCACAGGATGATGGAAGCCCTGGCTCGCACCCGGCCACGCAGGGCTCGGAGATCGATGCGGAACCACGCTGGCTAATTAGCTTTTCTACCAAATTGATTCGCTCTCAGTATTTATCACCCAATGAAATTTAAGACTTACTCACTAGCCAGAGCCGCGGCTGCTCTGGGCTGGGTCAATAAATCAGATTTATAACCCACCCCGAGGCCCCTGGCTCTGTTCCCTATAATCACACTGGATGGCAAAGGCCATTTTTCTACTCGCTGCTGCATTTGTTAGCTGAGGATTTTATGGTGTTTGGAAATGGGGCTGGAGAGGGGCAAAACCCACCCCAAACAGCGCAGGAGGCAGCGTGGGGACCACGACCTCTCAATGTCCCCTCAGCCCCCCACTGTGGGGGCATCCAGTGCTGGCACATGAAGGCACCTGCCCACACGTGCACATACAAACACACATGAGCACACAGAGGCTGCTGTGTTCAGCTGCCCTGCACACCATGGGTTGCTGAGAGGCAGCTGGTGCTGCAGGTCACGGCCAGAGCCACCCCAAACAGCATCTCAGAGCCCACATGCAGCTGTGAGCCCCAGTCCTGCATCGCTGGGAGCGGGGATCTGTGGGGACAGGACAAGGCAGGGGCAGGAGCTGCCAGGCCCCGGTGCAAGTGTGCCCAGATGCTGAGACTGTCATGGGAAAAGAGCTTCAAAAAAACCTCTTCGCTGGGAGAGCCAGAAGTCACTGAAATTAATGGCTGGGAAATTTAGAACTAATAAAATAAAACCCCAATTTGCTGGTGCCACCAGTGGCCGTGGAGCTGCTGCCCAGCAGGTCACTGAGCCCCAGGAGGGAGGATTTTATGACCAGCCATAACTCCTGTGTCTCTGCCAGCACAGGCAGGGCAGCGATGGCCCTCACTGCCCATGGGAATGGGGCAGGGCCCCTGGCACGGCCAGGATGGGCAGATTTGCTGTGCCCAGCCCCAGCTCAGCCCTGTGCTGTGCCATTGGATTCAAAGGGGGAAAAAATAAACCCAGACCCATCGTGTTTCACTTTTCCTCATCCCTGCAAAGCATCTCCAGCACCAGGGGTGTCCGGTGGGTAACACACGGCCAAGGGGTGCCTGGCATGGTGGCTCCTGCGAGGGATTGACATCCCCCCTCACTGTTTGGCTCTGCTGTTTGTTCCCAGTCACCTGCTGTTGTGGCTGTACTGCAAGTTCCATCAGAACCGCCCGTGCTCATTTACCTCCTCCATTCCATAAACACTTAATGATCAAGGACATTTGGAATAACAACAAACAAAAGAGGTTTGAAGCTCCAGCCTCTCCCTGCTGGCTGGATCTGGAGGAGGCAGCAGAGGCCTCGAATGATTCAAAATAAATCCCGGTTACACTCGCACACCCATCAATTCCATCCCAGCGTGCAATTAACTGCCTAATTATGCTGAAACATGCAGTGGGTAAGCCGAGAGGGAGTTCTGGCCCCAGGATGGCTCCATGCACCTGCCTTGGCCCCTCCTGCCCCTGGAGCAGGGCTTGGGGGGGATGTGGGGAGCAGCAGCCCCATGAGCTCAGCAGACGGGGTCTGGCAGAGCCCAGGCTCTGGCTGCTCCAGCAGCAGTCCTGGAACATTGCTGCCTGTGGGGCAGGGAGCCACAGCATCCCAGTGAGGGACAGATCCTGGAGGAACCTGCTTAAGTTTGGGTATGGATTGTGGGTGTGAATTATTCAAAGGGGACATGACCCCTGGAGAGGGATTCGTTACCAGCAAGAGAATCGCGCGCTGATCCTGCAGATGGGCGCTGAAAGGCGAGGCCCTCCCTTGGGAAGGGTTCCCCAGGGATGAGGGACTGATCCTGGGTGTGGAGGGCACCCCTCTGAGAAGCCACAGGTGCCTGACCAACCCCACCCCCCCTTGCTCACTCACTGAAGGAAAAATAGAAGTGCCAGGAGAGGCTGCCAGATGATAGTGGGAAGCTTTCCAGCACTGCTCTGTGTCTGTGGCACCCCCAAACGCAGAGCTCCCTGAGGCAGGGAGAGCCAGGGGGGCGCACACCTGGCAGCAGAAGGCCAAGAGTGTTTTATTTAACTGATTAGTGGCTCCTCATTCTGCTCACGTGAGCCTAAATGGCTTTGGGATGCTAATCTGCTGAGTCAATTGGATTATTTTATCCCTGGCATTAAAGTGTCGCTCAGACGCCGGACGAGGCTCAGGGTCCAGGCTGTGCCTTTCAGTGCCAGGGAGAGCAGGGTAGCCATCCCTCACCCCAGTCACCCCCAGCACCGAGCCAGGGCAGACCCAGCTCTCCCACCCTGGTGTTCCCAGCCTGTGGCACTGGGACCAGCAGAATGTCCTGGATTGCCCTCAAGCACAGCCCCCCACAAGAGCCATCACCCAAACTCACGCTGATTTTTGTCGCTTCCTTTCCGGGCTCCTCTGGTGGTGATGATTTCAGCTGTGGGAAAAGCAGGGTAGGGGGAGACCAGAGAGGGAAGAGAAATGGTCAGCTCAGCCCACTGGACCCCTTCCCACTCCCAGGATGGCTGCCCCAAGCAAGGAGGAAGAGAGAGAAGGGAGAAAAGGGAAGGGGTTGCTCAGCCCCAGCAAACCCAGGCACCCAGGGCAGATGAAGCCACACTGGGTGCCCAGGATGGGAGGAACCGGCCAGGGAGCGCGGGATCTCGGCTCCAGGTGCTCCCCACGATCCAGGAGTGGGGATGGAGCCCTGATCACTGTGGCATCACTGCTGCAGCAGTGACCCCTGTCCCAGGAATTCTGTCCCCATCACTGCCAGCACCTGCCCCATTACCAATAATCTTCTCCAGCAGCCACTGGCTGTGCATTCCCAGCACCCCCAACACCCTTGACCCTGTCCACCCTGGACCCCTGGCAGCGCTCCCCCCCCCATCCCGGCAGCACTGCCCTGAGGCTTCTCAATTTATGGCAACACCAGCAGCAGCCCTGCCAAAGACACTACAATAAAGGCTCATTAAAATCCCCAGAGCTGTTTCCCATTCTTTGGCCCTTATCTCTGTGTGAACAGAGAGAGAAATAAAGAGAGGCTGTTTGCCGGACCAATACACAGGGAAACAGGGGACAAGGGAGGGATGGAGAGTGCAGGGCCAGGAGGGACGAGCTGGTGATGAGATAGGCGAAGGCACAAGCACGAGCAGAAAAACAAAGCCTCAGCCTGGGACGGGTCCTGCCAATGGGCCAGGCAGCCCCTTGGCTGGGAAGGGCAGCCAGGACAGCCCAGCCCCGCTGACCCCAGAGCATCCTTAGTGCAGCTGGACGTTGAGCAGCCCATGCAGGGTCCTGCACCACAGGACCCCCAGGCTCCTCTCTGTCAGAGCAGGGAGGGTGAAACCCTGCTCTGCAGCTCCGGTCAGCACCGGGGATGCTGCTGCGAGTTGGGGTCCCCCACCAAAACCCAAGAGTGGCTGCAAACAAAGCCCTTCCCCTGGGCAAGCGCAGGGAAGGGCTCTGCCTGAAGGGCTCTGCCTTTCCGTGCTGCCCTGGAGGAGGAGGATGAGGGGCATTACCTGACTGGAAGCCCACGTCTGTTTGTCCGTCCAGTCCTTGTGGTTGCGGACGTACCACCACTGGATCTCGAGGGAGTAGGAGGGGGAGCCGCTGCCGCGGAAGGAACACGCCATCTCCACATCCTCACCCGCCTGCGCCGTCATGTCGTGGGGGGTCTCGGTGAAGAGAGCTGCTGGAGACAGAGCGGGGGCTGTGGGTGCCTACGGGGACACACCACTGTCCCAGGGAAGGACAATGCCTCCGGCCACACAGGCAGGGTCACCAGGGGTGCCTGGATCCCCCGGCCAAACAGAGCCGGCTCCTACAGCAGAGCAGACACGTCCCTGTCATCCCCAGCTTCTCCTTTCCCACCCCAGTGTCCCTTCCCCACACCCAGCAGAGCTGCCTGGTCCCCCCACTCATTTTGCAAAGAGCAGTGTGGGGAAAGGAAGGGAACCAGAGCTTGTGGCCCCCCACTCCCACAGCCTCCCTCAGACCTCTGCCCCAGAGCGAGTGCGGGACCTGCCGCACCTCTGAGGTGTCAGAAATAAATAGAGCATGATCGCATCTCGCTCAGACCAGGACATAACTGAGAAACAAATCTGCGCTTAATGCGGCCCCAAACAGGCTCCCACACGCCATATGGTTTGCTTTCCTCGCTCAAAACAAATATTGTTCGGAGATGTAATTAGAATTCTTTTCATCTCCTCTGGAGAGATGGTTGTTCCTCCGTACAGACAGCCCCAGCGTGCAGGGCACCGGCAGACGCTGCTGCTGCGATCGGTGCGGTGGCTTCTCCATGGCACGGCACGGGGACAGGGCTGCCAGCCCCTGGCACACCTCGGTCACTGCTTCGGCTGCAGAGGCTGCCCTGTGCCTCCTGTCTTCACTCACCACCTCATGCTGCCGGCACTGCTGGCTCACAGCCACGGTGCAGGTCCCACCGGAGCCACCGGAGCCCTTTGGGACACACAGCCTGCTGGGAGCAACACTCTCTCCAGCCCTGATCCCTCTGAAAACCAATTATTATCAGCCCAGACAAAAAGTTAATACCTCTAATATCTCCCCATCCCTCTGGACGCATGGAAATCCCATCCACTTATCGCTTTCCTTTAATCCATCTCAGCAGGGAACAGAGGAAAATACCCAACACTGGGGTTTACCAAGGCCGAGTGTCCTGCTGGGGTTCCCAGTGCCGCTCCCACATCCCGGTCACCCAGAATGGATTCTGTGCCAGGGAGTGGAGGGAACCCTGGACAAAGGAACAGCTCTGGTGACCGAGGGCTGTGGGAGGAGCAGGGGCATCTTCCTAGCACAGGGCAAAGGGTTCCTCCGTGCCCCAAGCCACAGTGGTGCTGAGGCTGTTGTGTCCAGCCATTAACCAGCACTCGCCCACCCATTCCATGGCTGCAGCCAGGATCAGGCTCTTGCCCCACAGAATTCCTGCTGGCAGGAGCAATGGCCAAAGCCAGTGGGCCCCAGCAGAGCCTGCACCAACCCCCCAGACGCCACAGCTCCAGCAGTGCAGGGGCGGGGTGATGGCCTGAGGGCTCCAGCTGGGTCCAAATTACTGTGAACACAATTAAAATCTGCTCCCACAGACGGGAATTTGGCAGATAAGCTGAGAAAAGGCTGGATTGAATCAAGTGCCTTCTTTCTTTCTGATTTTAATTGGGAAGCGTATGTAGTAATTAACCCCAGCGCTCGGCCACCTCCAAGCACATCCAGAGGAGCACAGACCCCACAGATGGATACCCAGGGTCATACCTTTGCTGGGGACAGATGTCTTTCAGATGTGTCCTCCAGCAGCACCGTGTGCCCTCCCTGATGGACGCCCTCGACCCCCACCCTCCCCGGACAGAGGTGGCACTGCCCCCCCAGCCCTGCCCCTCACAGGGACACGAGTGGAGATCAGGACTCCCTCAGGCAGCCCCCGGGCTGGGCATGGACCCTGCACTGGGTCAACCAAGCTGCCTGGACACTGCTCCCATGAACGCTGGACAAGTCACCAACTCTGGCCAGTGCCCTGTCCCTCGAGCATCCCGGTCCCCTGCCCACCCCGGCCCCGTCCCTCTCCCCCTGCTGACATTGGTGCCGTGTCCCCGCAGCGGGAGGGAGGGGGCCGTCGGGGGCCTCTGCTCCGTGTGCTTTATGGCCTGCTACCTGTCATAAACTGAGAACACCAGGATCAATAAATCTTCCAGGAAACAAAAATCAGGGGAAATAAAATGAACTCAATGGGGAAACACAGATAAACGGAATTGAAAACGCCTGCTGGGACAGCTTGGTGCTCTCATAAACCGGAGACAGACGGGCTGCAGGCTCCCTCCCTGCGGTGGGCACCATCCCTCACCTTGGTCACGCTCCGCACGGGGAGGGGGCTGCCGGCGGCGGGGATGGGGCTGTGCTGGGGCAAGGGCAGGTCGTGCATTGCCTCGAGTACCTGGAAATGACCTGCAGACCCCTTCTCCATCCCCCTGCCCCGTCCCGAGGCCCCATGGAGCACAGAAAGCCATGCAGCCCCCAGCAGCCTCCCCAGGACTCTGCCTGCTGCCTGCCATTCCTCAGCTGTGCCAGCTCCCATGGCCCCCCCGCAGCCCCCACAAGGCACCGAGGACAGACACGACCGGAGCTGCACCGTGGGCATCACTCGGACTGATGTTTGTGTAAAGATGTACCGGAGGGCAATTAAATATGCATTGGACATTTGCAAATGCCTGTTAATCACCCGGTCAGCGCAGGTTCCTGCTCCGGGAGGGATTTTTTTTCCCTAAGCCGGGAGTCAGAAGCCTTTCTGTGCCCAGCTGGGCTGGAGCCCCTCACCGGAGCTGCAGCCGGGCTGGTGGGGTGACATGTGCCAAGCAGGCGGCGGGGCTGGGGCTGGCTCCGTCCCACGCTGGGCAGGGACAGGGGCTGGGGGAGCTGAAACGTCCCTCTGCTCCTGCTCCTGCCCCTGGCGTGTCCATCCACACCCTGCCCTGCGTCCCTGGCCTGGGGCCGGCTCTGACCTGCTGGGTTTGTGCTGCACCGCTGCAGGAAAAGCGAATGTGTCCAACAGAATCCACCACCACTGACACTCTCCCGGGCACCCAGGCCCTTTCCGGCACCCTCCCCTCCCCAGACATCCATGACCCCAAACACCCTCCCCTTACCGGGAACCCACGGCTCCTGTGGCTGGTGAAAAGCGACAGCCCCGGCTTCAGGGGCACCGTGTCCTGCCGGCAGCAAAGGCACCCGAGGCACGCCCCGGCACACGGACAGGGCACGGACCCAGAGACAGATGGACCCTCCTGGCTGCCACAGCACCCCCCACCCCTTGGCACAGCCTGCCTGAGCAAGAGCCACCCCGGGGGTTCGGGAGGCACAGGAGGCACCCTCCGGATGGGTCCAGAAGAGGCCTGGGCACTACCCCGGTGCACCGGCTGTGTGACCCACACTGTCCCCACCACGGGGACACCGGATCTGCCAGCGGCTGCTGCACAGGTCGGGCTGCAGCCTCCCTCCCCTCCCCTTCGCACCGCCGCTAACAGCTGTGGATGCGTCTCCTCCTGACAAGCCTGCGAGCGGGGATGCTGACCCCGGGGCGCTGAAAACACATCGCCGTGCGAACCGCTGCATAAACACGGCGTGGCGGCCGCGTCACTGCTGAGCGAGGGCAGGTGGCTCCGGCCCCGGCAGCCGAGCGGGCAGAGGGCTTTGGCGGTGAGCGCTGCTCTCCTCCAGCGACCCAGCCACCTCCCTTCCCCCGAGACGCGTCAGGCTGGAGCGTGGCTGGGGCCGGGAGGCTCCCACCACACGCTGGGGATGGCAGCGCCATTGCTCTGCCCCTCTTTACTGTCATATGAGCAGCAGAAGGAGCTCAAATTTGCAGCATGTGAACTAAAAACAAAACAAAAATAATCCAGCTAACTCAGTGACTGTGATCAAGCCAGCACTCACCTCACCAGGGAGCTGGAATTAGCCTTGAAAACTGCAGATATTTCCGACAGTGCCCCATCACATTGGGCTGCCCCAGCTCCTGCCCCCAGCACTTCCCGCTCCCCTAATATTTAACCCCAACAAGAGAGTGGTGAGTCGCTCCAGCCTGGCCCCGGCTACACAGAGCTTTGCCCGCTCAAAGGGACCCACTGCTCCTGTCTGGTTCCTGGGGACTCACAGTTCTCAGACAATTCCCTCCCAAGGGGCTCAAGGAAGAGCTGTTATTTGATAGTATAAGTAAAAAGCAAAAGCAAAGCCCTAAAACGGCCTTTTTTTGACAGCTCCCGGTGGGGCTCCAGCAGTGTGTGCAGCCCTCCTGCAGCAACCACTCGCTCTGGTGCTGCTCTCTGCCAGGGGATGGTTCCCAGCAGGCAGGGGAGGATTCTCAGCAGGAATCATTCAGCAGGAATGGGATGGGGCCCACAGGAGCTTTGCTTTGCTGCAGATCAACCCCCCTGGTCTCACACCCAGCACCCAAAACCCGAGCCATCGGCACTGGCAGCCACTGCTGAGAGCTGCCCACACCAGCCACAGGTGCTGGTACCATCCCGCAGAGCTGGCAGTGCCCGGTGCTCATGGACATGGCACCCTCCTGCCCGGCTCTGCTGGGCTCATCCCACCCCAGGAGCACACGATACGAGGCATCAATGCACCCATCACAGCCGAGCCCAGCCAACATCCCCGGTGCTCAGCCGGGCACCCACTGCAGATGGAGCCTTAGGGGCAGCCAGGCAGGGAAGAGCCCTGCAGGAGGGGAAACGGCTGTGGAACGGAGGAGCTCGGAGAGAGCCAGACCTGTGGAGGATAGGGCCAGGAAGGGCTGTCCGTCCCGAGGTGCACGAGTCCCACTCACATCATGAACCAAAATCCCAGAGGAGCTGTGAAGGGGAGAGGGCCCGGCAGGTTCCCGCCTGGGCATCCATTCGGCCTCCGGAGCAGCCCCTGCTGAAGGAGGCAGCAGTGCAGAGCCTCCAGCTCCCTGGCCTGCTCCAGGTCCCCACTCCTACGTCTTTACACGGCTCCCAGACCGCGTGCAGCCGTGCCGGCTGTTGGTGGATTCCTGCCTCGCTCACAGGGAACGTTATGATTAAAATTAGCTGTCACTGTCCTAACGTAATAATTCCCAGTGTCTGGCCCGTCGTCTGTCAGCCACTTCAAGGGAAGAGAAAGCCCAGACGTTTGATGAGGAGAGATGTCAGATGTAATTGCGTTGAATGACTGCACGAACGGCAGCAGGAAAAACACATCGGCATGGAGAATTCCCATCAGGAAGTGTGAAAAAATCCGGCAGAATGCAAAGTGTTTATGAAAGTAATTGATAGAATAATCACCGGGGTGTGCGGGAACGGAGCGGGGCAGCGCCCTGGGGAGCCGGGGCCCCGCTCCCTCCAGCCTCCAGCCGCGGCTCTGCTGAGGCGAGGCGATATCGCCTGTACACGATGCCGGGAAGAAGCCGGGCTGCTCCTCCTCACGGCACGGCTCCCCTGCCCCGCGCCAGAGCCAGCAGGCTGGGAAGGCGGCTGGAGCTTCCCAGCCAGCGCATGAGAAAGCCGATGGCAGCAGCCCAGCGTGCACAGGCTGCAATGGGGGGCATGAATAATTGAAGGCGCCAGCCTGAGGAGAGGAGAGAAGGGGGAGAGGCAGCACTGTGGGTAGGGAAGGGATGGTGGGAAGAATCCTGCGGATCAGATGCTCTCACGGGGCAGTCGGAGCCCATGCTGGCTCCATCCTTGCCAAAGGCAGAGCCTTTGCTGTGGGGGCAGGTAAAGGACTTTCTTTGATTGTGACTTGTCCCTCCGCTCAGCCCTGGCTGCCCTGCGAGCAGAACCTCGCTGCCCACAGTGGGGTGGCAGGGTGGGGAAGCCGCCTGTGCCCCAGGGGTGCTCACGGCCTCTCGCCGATGCCTGCAGAGCACATGCTGCTCCCGGTCAATTCCCTCGCTGCATCCGGCGTGGACAAGTCAAAAGGAAGAGTGAAGGCGCTCCGGGGCTGTGCCAGAGCCTCGCGATGCCGTGGAGGCTCCTCCAGGCCTCCAGCGCCGGGCAGAGATGGCAGCGAGCTCTGGGCGCTGCCTGCTGCGGGCAGAGCCTGCCAGGACCTGCCCGTGCCCACCAGCCCCAGCCGAATCCCTCCCGCCGGCCACAGCCCCTCTCCCGCTCCATGTCTCCAACCCGCCGGACTCTCGAGGTGTGGAGGGAAAGCTGCACCAGCCGGTAATGAAATGATCAATCTCCGATCTGCTAAACAGCGATTTATACAGGTTTTCAGCACACACAGCTTTTATCAAATTGGTATTCACCTACTGAACACAAATGGCTTATTATACATGACCCACTTATTCACTGCTTTTCAGTATCGTTAATAAAGGTTTCTGTTGTGATTAAGTGAGTTGCTGCAGAACTGCTCGAGTAGCGAGCTGTAATGTGGCTCCAAAGTGCACTCGCCCTCCCAGAATATTTCTTCTCCTTGGCTCCCTTCTCCCTCACAGCGACCATTTCACTATTTATTTGCCTATTGATGAATTTCTGAAGGGAGCAGCTGTGGCTGATTGAGGCTTTTCACCCACCTTTTTGTCTGGCATGCCAGCCCGGCAGGTCTGGAAACTCTCCTGCTGTGATCCCCCCAATGCAGAGGCTGATCACCCCTTCCCCGGGCAGGCAGCTACCTGCCAGCCCGCGCACCGCTGGGGGACACCACAAACTGCGGGACACCTCACACCTTCCACCCTGGCACGGCCCGAGGCGCCGTGAGCCTGGCGGCTCCTTGGGGCAGAGAGTGGGTCCCTCCGCACACGGGAGGCCTCGGAGCTGGGCGGGGGGAAGAGCTGGGACCCGGGCACCCAGCATGTCCCCGTGGTCGCTCCTCGGGCTCAGATTGAACGTGCCCGTGTCACTCCACAGAGAGCGAGGAGGGTCTCAGCAGCCTCCTCCGAAGGGGCTTGGTCCCCTGTCACCTTCTCGGTACCCACGAGGGAGCTGCCCCCACGCAAGGTTCCTCACCGGAGGGTGCAGGATGCAGGAAGAGTTCCCCTTCCTCAGCCCCGGTGGATCCCAGCGGGCTCGGCAGCACCGACCCGCCGAGCCCCCGTGCACCGGAGGGAGCGGAGGAGCGGGAGGCGGCGGGAGAGCCCCGCTGCCGGGGCGCGGGGCACCACACGGCGGGGCGGGCGGCGGCACCGGGAGGTTCACGGACGCGGGTAGCGGGTGGTGGCGGCGGCACCGGGAGACACACGGAGACGGGGTGCGGACGGCGGCGGGCACCGGGAGGCGCGCCGGGATGTTCACGGACGCAGGGCGCGGGTGGTGGCGGCGGCACCGGGAGGCTCACGGACACGGGGTGCGGGTGGCTGCAGGCACCGGGACGCACCGTGCAGAGCCCGCGACTCGGCAGCCCAGCCGCGAAGGCAGAGGCCGCCCCCCGGGCTCCGGAGA